>VMDO01020273.1:0-37892 GCA_007922755.1 Pedetes capensis | reverse complement strand
TTATACATCTGACAAAGGTCTAATTACTAGAATTTATAAGGAACTCAAGAAAAAAAAAACCCAAAACCAAACAACCCAATACACAAATGGGCAAAGGAACTGAGTAGACAGTTCTCAAATGAAGAGGTCCATAAAGCCATGAAACACATGAAAAAGTGCTCAATATCCCTAGCCATTAGGGAAATGCAAATCAAAACAAGGCTGAGATTTCACCTTACACCAGTAAGAATGGCCAAGATCAATAAAACAAACAACAACAAATGCTGTCGAGGTTGCGGGGAAAAGGGAACACTTTTACATTGCTGGTGGAGCTGTAAATTGGTGCAACCACTATGGAAATCAATATGGAGGTACCTCAACAAACTAAAAATAGACCTACCATATGACCCAGCTATAACACTATTGGGAATTTACGCAAAGGGAGATGAGTCATCATACCACAGAGACACCTGCATCTCCATGTTCAATGCAGCGCTTTTCACAATAGCAAAGATATGGAATCAACCAAAGTGCCCTTCAACAGAAGAATGGATAAAAAAAACTATGGTATATATACACAATAGAATACTATTCAGCAATCAAGAAAAATGAAATAGGGTCATTCGCAGCAAAATGGATGGAATTAGAGAAAATTATTTTAAGTGAACGAACACAAGCTCAGAAAGAGAAACAACACATGTTGTCACTCATATGAGAGAGCTGACTCAAAGTTACAAGAAGGAAAAATCCTACTCAAAGGTCCGATCACATTAAAAGTGGGGGAGGGAAGATAAGAATGAGGTCAATATAAATGGACTAGAAATCACATGTAATTGTTCTAACAAGATAGAAACAAAGACCACTACAGGAAAAGTTTCTATCTTAAACAGAAATGGAACCCAAGGACATATAGGAAAATACTATATAGTAAAAGATAGAGAAGACTTGGATGGGAAACTTAGATAGTAAGGGGGGAGGGGGGAAACATTGAGGAGGGTAAGGGGTACCCTATATGAATAATGTTTATCAAATTGCATCTATGAAAATTGTCACAACGAAAAGCATGTCAAAATGAATCACATTATGATGTACATTAAAAATTTCTAATCAAAAAACAAAAAAAGAAAGTATCCCATTGGGTCTATCTTCTGAAATACCCTGTAAAAAAAATAGCATATCTTCCTTGAATGTTTAGTAAAATCCTCCAATAACTCCATTGAGGCCAAATTCTTGTGTTTTATTCTCTATTTTGGTAGTTCGTTTTTACAATTGTGTAAAATCCTACTTGAAGAGGTAGCAATGCTTTGAAGAGCTCATTATTTCACAATTTCAATATAAATAATTTCTTTAGGTCACAGAAAATTAGAAAATGCATAGATACCCTCTTAATAAATTGGGGAAAACTTTGAAATCTCCTCAGAGATTATAAGTACTGTATAAATGTTTTATCACATAGTGAGAAACTCCAATGGCCAAAAGGACAGGAAACAAATTATCTGCTTACTTCAGACAATTCTGGAATTAAAGTGACTTTTTATTAATGTAACACATTGTTGTTGTTAGGTGCTGTCAAATTGGGTTTGACTCACAGAGACTTTCATAGAGTTTTTCAATAGTTAATTGTTTCAGGATTTCTTTGGGAGTAGATTTCCATGTTGTTCTCCCAAATGTAACACATATCCAACTACAATTAATTTTAGTATACCACTATCAATTTCATAGTTACAAAAAGGTAGTCTATTATATTAGCAAAAATTTAGGAGAAAATGATGCCTATTACACATTATCATATATGCAATATATATAAATATAAATGATATGTATATATATATATAACATATACATCTATATGCATGAATATGTGTGTATAGAAAGATTTGAAAAACTTTATGTTTGTAATTAGCCTTCCTCCTCTCAACTAAAATACACATCGTAAAAGTACATATATTCAGAATATCAGATATATTTGTATGTTACTGGCAGCCCATCTGCTCCCAAATCCATAATGCACATTAAACAAGTCACATGAGATTGATGAAAGCATGCCTACTCAGTTTCCAGAGCTCCAACTAGGTCAGCATAGCCAAGAGGAATCAATGGATTGCATGCTTATCTAATGATCTTGAACTACTGTTAGGGCCAATGATTTTTCATGCAAGCACTCGACAATTTTCCAGGAGATTAAAGATAGCTTCCTTATTTAATTAAACAAATTTGTCCTTAGGAAATTGAATTTCATATCACAAATAAATCAAAGGCTAAAACTTCCTGCATCATGATTATCATTAAATGCCACAAATACCCCTTGAGCTACACAGAGCTCTATTCAAGACTGTTTAAACTTAGATTCTGAAGACCTCATGAAAGAAAGCTCTATTGATCAAGACTCATCTATTAAAGGGAAAGGTAAGAACATGCAGGAAAAACAAGTTGATTTTCCACTTTTTATAGGAAGTATTAGTGGCGATCAAGATAGAATGGTAGACTACAGATGGGGAAAAGTTCCTTTTGTTTCTGGAAAGACAATATGCATTTCATTCTGGATGTGCATTTAAATGAGGATTTTTTTATGTAATGTTTTTATAATACATTTATCTCTTCAAATATTTTTTAAAGTTTTACAAAAAATATACTCACAAAATGTCTATTGTTTCTTTTAATTCATGTTTCTTTATGTGTGAAAAGCCTAACATTCAAAAAACACAAACAAAAATACAGATGTTTATTTTTAATATTTTATAATATCATGGGAATAACACTAGACAAGGAGTCCAGAGAGTCTTATTGTAATTTTAGCTGTTAATATCTTGTTTTGTGGGTTTATCTTAGTCTTTTAATAATTCTCAATATCAGGGTTGTTACCTGTACATTGAAGGAATTCAACTCAATCTTAGTTTTCTTTTTTGCTTTTTGTTCTATGCAATATTTCCCAAATTTAATTTAGCAGAATCTGAGTCCTTCAAGCTATTCTACCTCAAAATGAAGTTTCACAACTAAGTTCATTTGGTGGTTTCCACAGTTCATTCAACATACCTTTACATAATACCTCATGAAATAACCTGAGATTGCCTTGGGAATGAATTGATATATTTTGTCTAGGAAACAGCATTAATAAAGCAAGCATAAAAATAAGTGTTTAAAATACCAATTGTAAAATACTATTCATACAAGAGACATTTAATATGCCAAGGTTCTTATTAACCTGGGAAGTCAACCAAAGATTTCTTGAGGAAGTAAGTGATAGCCAAAATGGAATTAAATGGATGTGCAGTAGTTAACTGGAGAAAGCAGGAACAAAGATATTTATTGTTAATGGAAAACATATGCACATGCCAAGTGACATAAAGAATAATAACACTGTAAAATAAACTTAAAGTAGATCCATAAAGCAGAGACAAAGAAATATCTCTAGACTGTAGAAATGATGAAAAACTGTGCTTTTAAAGCCCATGACTCTATTAAGGATTGTGCTCTTGAAGAAAAAAAAAATTCAACAAATGTTTAGAAATGGCATGAAATCACCCAACTTTTCTGTAAAAGATTACACACAATCTTTCATGTGTGGAGAGAAAAGATTGGAGCTGAGCTAGAGTACTGAGTAGGCCAATTTGAAGATCATTAGACAGATTTTAAGATCATAGGGAGAAGGACCTGGCAATCCACTCTGGAAACAATCCACCATTGAACACCCTATAAAAAGCAGAGAAGTACTGACATAGTGCTAGGCAGGCATAGTGTTGGGGAGTGTTTCATTCTGTTGTACACAGAGTCACTCACTATGAGTTAGGCCTGACTCGACGGCACCTAACAAAAACCACAAATTGAGTTGTAGTGTTCTTAGGTTGTCCATAGCTACTAGTGAAGGAGATGAAAGGCTTTTATGAGATTCTTAAGTGATAGAATAAATACAAAGAGAAACAGAAGAGAATCACACAGATGGACCGTAGTAGCCTGGTGCGGTGGCAGATGGCTTTAATCCCAGAGGCTCGGGAGGTGGAGGCAGGAGGCAGTCTGCATAACTTAGTGAGACCCTGTCTCAAAAAATAAAAAAGAAAAAAAAAATGGGCTGGGCTGGGGGTGCAGCTCAGTGGTCCAGCACTTGCAGAGCATGCAAGCACGAGGCCCTGCGTTCAACCCCCAGTACCACCCAAAAAAAAAAAAAAAAGAAAAAAGAAAAAAGAAAAAAGAAAAGAAAAACGATGGACCATAGGTTGCACAATTTATTGAGAAAGGAGAAGCTGGTTGAATTACAAGATATGGAAAAAGATGCTTGGCATATTTGTGACTTAAAATATGATGTAATTATTATCTCAGGTTTTATGTGCCAATAATGTTGATGTGGTGTAGCTGGGTCCTCTATTCAGGGCCTCACAAATTTGCATTTAATATGTTGGCTGTGGTTTCCATATCTATGAGCCTCAACTGTGAAAGGATTTGCCTCTGAGTTCAGTGTAATTGGCAGCAATTTCCATTTGGAGTACTATAGAGAGCTATATATTGTTTGTTACTATATATTGTTTGTTACTGGCTGTCCACCTGAGATCTGCCTCAGTTCCCATAGAGGTAGTCCTTTCCAAAATGGCTGCCTAATTCCTGAAATCCAATAAAGGAAAAAAGAATTTCCTAATTAGGCAGTGCTCCATCTTGACATAAACATGCCCATGTGATCAAGTATTTTGGGAGTGGGCTGCTATATTCTTCTCTCTAGTCTGTCATAGTCTGGAAGCTTAACTGAAACCTGTTTACCATGGGTGACCATGCTGGTATCTATAATAGGATAGTATAGTTTTCAGGATCACAGTAACATGCAAACCCCCACAGTACAACAAATTGCCAATCCATCTAGTCGAAGGTCTTCCTTTTTGTCCTTGATATGCCACTCTCCTAAACATGATGTCCTTCTCAAGGGATTGGTACCTCCTAACAATATGTCAAAAATATGAAGAGAGATGCAATGTAGCCATCCTTACTTCCAAGGAGTGCTGTGGTTGCACTTCTAGGACAGATATGTTGGTTCTTTTGGCAGTCCATGGTATATTCAATTTTCATCTCCAGCACCATAATTCAAAAGCATCAATTCTCCTGTCTCCCTTATTCAAAGTCCAGCTTTCACAACCATTGTCTTCAATGTACATCTTTACTTTTCAACACTTTAAAGAGGTCTGTTGCAACAGCTTTTCCCAATGCAATAAAAAAGATCATATTCCTGGCACAAATCAGGGAATGTTTCCTTCTGTTGTACATAGGGTCACTACGAATCCAACCTGACTGGACAGCACCTAAAAACAATATAGGATCATGTACATTATGTACATTATGTAACTTTTGTTATATTTTCTTGATTAAAAGTCGGGAGCCACTCAAGACGAACAGGTCATAGAAGGATATGGATACAAGAAAGCAGTGATTAGGAGGCTAACCTGAAGTCTGTCCCCCACACTTGTTTAGAGGAGATGATAACTAAATCAGTTTTAATTATATTGAAATATCCTATGCCTGCAAAAACAATGGGAATAACAACTTGTAGTTATAAATTTGTGGGTTCTTCATTTAATTTCAAAGGATGTGAACATCCAGAGAAAGAATATATAATGAGAAGGGAAGGAGGTAAGGATATAAAGCTAGAGGAATTGTCACTCATACTGGCTGGATAAAAGATGACTCTATAAAGTTGAGAACTACCAAGAAAGGTAGGAGAGAAAGAAGGAAAACAACGTCATTGGACCTTAAGTGGAAAATAAGCTGAAGAAGAAAGAAGTAGACATGTTTCTTTCAGTTCTTAAATATAGTTAAAAATGATATCAGAGAATGAGAAGACAATCCTTATTTTTATTAAAACAGGGAGGGTTTTACAGCTAGTAGATTAATCTATTCAATTTTGAGCTACAGAAAACACCTAGGAGCGTCCAGAGCTCATTTGGAGAGAGGAGAATGTGAAGCATCAAGAGCTTCAGAAGGGTCCAGCAGTAAAAAAAAGTTAAAGAATTGTCAGAGTGAAAATCCTAAAATAATAATAATTATTCCTAATGACTACAATTTTTATTTTTAAAAATTTTAAATATTTAAAAATTTTAATATTTAATAAAAATATATCCCAGCCATCACATTGTATGATTTCATGTTCTATTGACCAAACTATGTTTCTAATATAATGCCTTTAGTGTAGTGTAAAAAATAATATACCATGACTACATGAGATCTGCCTGCAGCTGTACTACTGTGGTGTCTGATCCCATCAGATCTCGAAAGCTAAGCAGGGTCGGACCTGTTTAGTACTTGGATGGGAGACTGTCTGGGAACACCAGGTGCTGTAGGCTTGGGAGAAGGACCTGGAAACTCACTCCCAAAAAACAATCAGCCATTGAATATTCTATGGATAGCAGAGAAGCACTGACAATAGCGTTTTGTCTATCGTACATAGGGTCAGACTATGTACTATGTCATGTACTATGAGTCAGACTCAATGCCACCTAACAACAACAACACATGAAATCTATACCAGGAACCACTAAAAGTTTGAAGTTTAGGAATTTAATGATATGGCTCCCCATGTTATGATATCTGTAAATAGGAAATAGGAAATCATGTGGTCTATTTTAGGTATTGGAAAGACTGAACTATCAAAACTATTATTTCCCAGTTTTCTGGATTTTAAGTGACAAAATTAAATCAATAAGAAAATCATCTTTTACAGTGGTAATACAGGACAAGATGTATAATATCAAAATATAAGCTATAAGATACATTAATACCTTATGATAATATTATATCATTATAAATATTACATTAGTTTATGTAATTATGAGCACAATTATAATTGATTACTTTAATAAGAAAGCTATTTACATCTATACCTATATCTATATACATATTTATGTATATATGTACATATATGTATATCTCCCTAACATATGAAATTGGGAGAAGGACCCGTCAACCCACTCCCAAAAATCAATCCACCATCGAAAACCCTATGAATAGCAGAGAAACACTGACAATAGTGTTTCACCTGTTGTACGTAGGGTCGCTATGAGTCAGATACTACCTTGATGGCACCTAACAACAACAACAATGTATGAAAAGTGCCACCAAATTTATAAGAAAGCAATGAACATGAATCTAATAAAAGATAAGCAAAGCATATGAGAACATAGAATAGAAAATTTAAAGAACTTTTAAACCAATGGAAAAACATTTAATTATACTCAGACTGCAGAAATGTGTACTAAAATAGCAAGGAGATAATATTTCCCAGCCATCACATTGTATGATTTCATGTTCTATTGACCAAACTATGTTTCTAATATAATGCCTTTAGTGTAGGTCTGATGGGAGGTAATTTCATGTCTACTAAAATTTAAAAAGCAATACTTTCTTATTTGAAAACATCTTTATCAAAGTTATCATTCATGTATAGTAGCATAGATGCAAATTAAATTTATTGTGTATATTGGAAACATTTCAAAACTATCAGATTCTAGATAATAAGTGTTATGTTACATATATGGAGCAGAATCATATGCAGCTAACAACAATCAATAAAAAATGAAGCTAACTATATACCAACTTGGAAAGATCTTGGAGGTAGTGTATTATATAAAAAGATGATGTATTTAAGTATTCTAATTTTTGTATTGCTGACCTATTTCTTAGTTTTTGATTATTTTGTCATTTCTATTTTGTAAGTTAATTTATTTTTAACTTTTACATAAATATTGTACATATTAATGGGATAATGTGGTGTGATACATGCCTGCATTGTAGAATGTTTAGGTTAAAGATGTCAATCTCCTGATGCATTTCACATTTATGATAAAAAGAAAAAACTTTCAAAATCCTTTCTTCTAGCTTTCAGAAGGGCTGGGGTTTAGCTCAGTTGGTAGAGTGCTACTCTGTGCTCTCTGAGGCCCTAGGTTCTATCCCCAGCACCACAAAAAATGGGAGAAAGACCTGGCACCCCACTCCTGGAACAATCCGGAAACAATCAGCCATTGAAAACCCTAATAGCAGAGAATTGCTGACATAGTGCCACTCATGGCACAGTGTTGGGGAGTATTCATTCTGTCATATGCAGGGTCTCTATGGGTTGGATTGACTTGACACCTAACAATAACAAGCTTTCAGGAAAGTATACCAGGATTTCTTGTTCTTATCCAACTGTGACTTAGAACCCTTTGCTCAACCTTTTCTCATCCCTCACTCCATCTAACCTTCCAAGATATGTATATATGAATAGAATTTTTCTATTCATAAAGAAAATATGAAAAGATAAACTACACATTGTTGACATTGACAATCTGGGTAGAGAGAATGGATGAGACCATGAAATTTGTTGAAGGAAGTTTTACACTTTATATGATGTTACTTTTTTTTTTTTTTTTTTTTTTTGGTGTTGGGCTTTGGACCCAGGGCCTCCTGCTCACATGCTCTGCAAGTGCTGGACCACTGAGCTGCACCCCCAACCCATTTTCACTTTTTGAGACAGGGTATTGCTAAATTACGCAAACTGCCTCTGGTCCTAAACTTGCGATCCTCCTGCCTCTGCCTCCAGAGCCGCTGGGATTACAAGGCGTGCGCCACTGCGCCCAGTGGTGATGTTACATATCTTGATGTTTATAAGCGCATTATCTCTTTGGCAATGAAATAACTTGCATTGCAAAAGTAAGGAGGATAGTCAACATTGTTGAATGCAGATTAAAAAGTTGAGAACTAATGAAAGCTGTTTTTAATTTTTCATTACATGTAACAGACTTGGAGAACTTCTGCATAAATAAAACTTACATCATAGCTTACATAAATATTTTGAAATTATTTGACTATTGAATGATTATTCACATCTCATATTAATATTTAAGTAAATTAGTGTTCTATGGAATGAATTTCTGGAAAATGCTGTTCTATGACATTGAAAGGCTGGGATTTAGCTCAGTTGGTAGCGCACTGCGCTGCAGTCTCTGAGGCCTCGAGTTCAATTCCCAGCACTGCAAAAATGGGAGAAGGGCCTGGCAATCCACTCCCAAGGCAATCCCAAAACAGTCAGACATTGAAAACCCTATGAGGGTCACTATGAGTTGGATACCGACTCACGGGCACCTAACAACAACAACAACATGACATTGAAACCTTCAAGTATGGCACTTTTTTAGCCACTAGCAATTATTCTCTTAAAAGTTCCATTGTCTATTGGATATGCAAAATGTATGTTTTAGCAATTTAATACAATTACTTTAAAGAGTATAGCATGTATAATTATAAGTTTTGTGAAAAATAGTTTGCAGTACAATGGTAAGGACATGAAATGCTTAATATGGGTGAGCTTGAAGTTATTTCAGGGTAAATAAGCCTAAACTTAATTCTTTGAATAACCTGTATTTTTACTTTGACATGAAATTATTTCAACTTGTCTAATGAAATAAACGATGCTATTACAATGGAGCAAAGAAACAATCAACATCTATTTTTTCTTTGTTAGAAACTGTATTAAGTCTATGCACATAGTAAACTAAAGCAGTTTTTATGTTTGCTTCAGAAAGAAAGATGACGTGTATTTAGTTTGCTTTTCTGAAAAAAGTATTATAAATATGTACACTACTGGGAAGAAGTACAAAATAGTTCTTTTAATACAGATGTACAGAATCACTCAAGGCAATGATATGAAAAGATAAACTGTCTCTTTTATGCCTACCAATTTTACAAGAACATACTCGTATTTACATTAAGAACATAATCTGTAGCCAACTGTTTGCATTCATCAAAATAGCAGGTATTTCTTCAAAGCAATTATGATCCATGACAGTACTTATAAATATCTGTTAGCATAATATGTCTGGCAGCTGAAAATAAGCTCAGATTTATCCAAGTGATGTGGAATGTCAGAAAAATTGACAACTCTCATATGATTAAATTGTCATGTCTTTTCCCCACAATATATAAACTAAATCAAAAGATCTGCTTTAAATTATATAATGTCATGTTTCATAAAGAGACAAAAACAATAAAATTACTTAAAATGACTCTTACCAGTCTACTAAGAGATTTCAGTACAATACAGATAATCAACACATCCAATCTCTCAGTTACTCTTTATAGATTTCTTCAACAAATTCTTACCGTAATGTGATCTCAGCACTGATACCATGTATGTAGTTAATCAACAGTACTTACCTTCAATAACTCACAATCTGGTAGATGAGATGGGAATATTCAGACTACTAAATGTTCTTACCATGAGAACTGTTGTGATGGTTGAGCAGGGAGGCATCTAACTCCAATCTGGATCATAGAAGTCTTTTTACAGTGATGAGATCTGAGACCAGTTTGACTAGGTTCGCCAAGAGTCAGCCAGATAAAGCCATCCATGGCCACCTGCAAGGGAACAGAAGGAAGAAACACCCAGATGTGTACAGACAATGCCATCCAACCCATTGTTATTGAAAGAATGAGGGATCAGGATATGAGAATGAAGAGATTGATAATGATGAATAAAAGATGTCATTAAAGTGAGGCTTTAGAAACAATTGTGAATTTATAGAGTACTTCAAAAGGCAAAATATGAACTATAACAGAAATGTCTTGAAATATATCCTACATGCATAGTACTTGTTGTATATTTTGAAGTCAGGTAGTGAAGTCAGAAGGTAGTACCTCCTGCTTGGTTATTTTTCCTTAAAATGGCTTTGTATATGTGGCCTTTTGTGATTTCATGCAAATTTAAAATGTGCATTTTACCCACAAAAACTAAGTAGAATTCCAAAATATAGAGATTGGGTAGTATATTGATATTTTATATTCCAGTATTTACAATGACACTCAACTCACTATCACTGCCACTACATCACTATCAAAAGAGTCATATGTCCATGCTTTTCTCTTAGTAATTATTGATTTACTAATGAAACATAAAAGAAAAGATAGAATATTTTCTCTTTAGAGCAGTTCCAATACTCTTACATGGAAGACAATGAAAGTTGCTTCCTGAATGTTGGCCACAGTATCATGATGCAAATACTCAGCCACAGTTTTGAAAGTGGAGAATCATTTTCTCAAAACGTCAAAAGGTATGTATTTTAATCATTAAAAAATGAAAATTGATCATGTTGTTTAGCATCACATATACTTTCTATCTTTGCTGGTTACATGTGGAGCGTAATTTCTACCATTTTTCTTTTAAAGTTGAAACTTAATATTTATACTTATATTTGCTAAGTGGCTAAACAAAATAAATTTACCTTAAAATGATACCTAAAACAAAATACTAAAATGGAGTACAGCTGGGTGATGTAGCTCATGCCTGTAATCTCAGGGTCTCAGGAGGTAGAGGCAAGGGGATTGCAGGTTCTAGCCCAGAGGCAGCCTGTTTAATATAGCAAGACTCTGTTTTAAGGTAAAAAAAAATTAAAAAATGAGCTGAGGGTGCATCTCAGTGGTAGAGCACTTTCAAAGCATGTGTGAAGCCCTGGGTTCAACTCCCAAGTATCAAAAAAAAAAAAAAAGTGGGGTACATGTTAAATGGAATAATAATTATCTGAGGGAGCCATTGCAGCTACTAAAAAAACATAAGTCACTTGGAGAAGGCCCTTATAGGGAATGCTGGGTCACTTCCTGGGCCTGTGGAGGCATGAGATTCCAAAGTTATGCCTCAACGTGCTTCTAAAGATGAGTCCTGTTAATTGGACATTTTATTTTCCTGAGCTCTAAAATGGATAGAATGAAGTTTTGAAAGTAGAGTTATTATGTATTTCTACAGTAAGGATGACAATAGATTTTTGGCAAAAATACATTTTTGTAGTGAAAAGTTCAAATGGTATGCACATGGAGAATACACTCACTGTGTTTAGGATTAAGAAAGAACTCATCCTTAGTTGTCTAAATTAAATTTCAACAGCTGGGGATGGTGGCTCTTGCCTGTAATCCCAGCGGGTTGGGAGGCGGAGCCAGGAGGATCCCAAATTGGAGACCAGAGGAAGTCTGCGAAATTTAGCGAGACCCTGTCTCAAAAAGTAAAGGGAAAAAAAAAAAAGGGCTGGGGGTGCAGCTCAGTGGTCCAGCACTTGCAGAGCATGCAAGCGCGAGGCCCTGGGTTCAACTCCTAGTACCGCAAAATAAATAAATAAATAATAAATAAATAAATAAATTTATTTATTTCAAATAAATCTTTAAATAAATGACAGTAAAAATTAGGGCAAAAGGAAACTATGTGTATATATATAGTATCAATGTACATCGTAAACATGAATATGTATAGGTTAAGCATGAGCCACTGTGATATACTAGTGCTCTATATCTATATTCTATTTTTGACAAGTAGAAATCTTTTTAAAGATATAATCTTTCTGACTTTATTGTAAAAAAAACAAAACAAAAAACAAAACAAAACAAAACAGAAAGAACAAACTAAACCAACCCCTTACTGTATCTTACCTATACTAATTTAAAATTTTAACAAGATAAAACTGCTAAAAATCAAAGATTAAAAAACAACTTACAAAATGCAAATGAATTTAATTTTCTGTTAGAATTCACTAACTTTATAAGCTTCAAAGTAAAGCATAGACTGAATTATACATTACCAGATTCAGACATTTATATAAATTATGACACACTACCTTTACTTATAATTCAAATATTTCTCATTTTTCTAACTCTTAATTATGCTAAAAAATCACCGGTTGTTTGGTCTTAAGTTGTTTGAAGGTCTACAAGCCTTATCATCTTCTTTCTCCAATATTTTTAAATAACTATGCCAAACAATCAATGCTAATATTGTTCTACTAACTTCCTTTGCTAAACAATAATTTATATATTATTATGATGGAGTTGAGGCAATAAATTTCATGGAATTTGAACAATATCACAACGTGCTTCAGATGGTAATGTGGAGAACACCAAAGGCCAGGTTTCTTCATGCTGTCACACTGCTTCTATTTCACTTGGGTATTTTGACATGACCAGGTTCAGAACCTGTACTAACTTGTTTCACTGGAAAAATAATAAAAAGCAGATATCTGACACTGGAAAGTTTAAATGATGCCTTATTCTGAAATTAGCTTTTCAGATACTAATATACTTCCTTCAAATTTTATTTCATTTGGTATTTGTATAACATTTTCTTCTGTGACTTTACAGTAACTTATCTTTGTCTTTATGTTTAAAATTACTTCTTATAGATATCATGTAGCTGAATTATGCTCTATTATCCAATGTTTAATTTAGTCTTCTGTATGATTATTTGTACTGCTTCCTTTCTATTTTCATGTGTTCTTTTCAGTTTTCTTAATTTTTACCTCATTTGTTTTTAATTGATTTTTATAACAATACGTTATCATTTTTATCATGGGAGCATTCTCCTTCATTAGCAGTTCCTGTAATATTTAACATATATATATATACAATATATAATTTATAATCAACTTTCTTAAACTGTATATCCTTTCAATTTTAGTGAAAGGATCTTAAAATTGTATACTCAAAAGTTCACACTCCATTTTTGTGCTATTATTATATATTTAACTTTTACTTACGGTTGTGAAAGCTGGACATTGAACAAGGGAGACAGAAGAAGAATTGATGCTTTTGAATTATGGTGCTGAAGATGACTGTTGAATATAGCACGAACTGCCAAAAGAACCAACAGATCTGTCCTAGAAGAAGCACAACCAGAGTGCTCCTTAGAAGCAAGGATGGCTGAACTGTGTCTCACTTATTTTGGACACGTAGTCAGGAGAAACCAATCCCTGGAGAAGGACATCATGTTTGGGAGAGTGGCAGGTCAACCAAAAACAGGAAAGCCCTCCACTAGACAGATTGACACAGTGTCTGCAACAATGGGCTTAAATAGATCATGTGCCTTGCACAGAATTGGGGAGTGTTTCCTTCTGCTGTACATAGGGTCACTATGAGTCAGACCTACCAACAACAACATTTACTTACACTATGAATTTACAATACTTTGCTACTATTTTTGCTGTAGTCAGTCAATAATTGTACAAAGAATTTTAAAATAAAAAATACCTTTTATATTTGTCTTTAGCCATTTTGGGGAATATTCTTTTTTTGACATATCCAATTTTCTTTCATATATAGTATCTCTTCTGGCATTGAGATTTTTCTAACAGTTCTTATAATACAGATCTGTTCTGAATGGATAATAGAATCTTTTGGATTTTGCATCTCTGGCAAAAAGTCTTTGGCATCCACTTTTAAAGTATTTTGACTGGGTATGTTATCTAGATTGATTTTGTCCTTTAATCACATTAAAGATGTCTTTTAACATCTTCTGGCTTTTATAACTTCTGTCAAGATGTCTACCATAATTATCGTTTTTATTCCTCTGTATGTATGATGTCCTTTCAATTTTTCCTTAGAATCAGAAATTTTCACTAACTTGTCTTGGAGTGATATTTCTCTATGTGCTATTCTGTATGTGGAGGTATGGTATTTATTCTGCTTGTGTTCTCTAAAATTCTTAGATTTCTTTTTTTTGGGGGGGGGATGGGTTTACTGGGAGGTTGATCCTACTGCCTCTGCCTCCTGAGTCACTGGGATTACAGGTGTGTGTCCTAGTGCCCAAGAGATCTCTTGTTTAATGTCACTTATTTTTGTAAATTGATTTATATTTCTTTGGATACTTATTTTGATTTGTTAATTCTTTCCTCCCTTTCTGGGATTCCAGACTTTATTTGAGGGACATACTTTTTTTAATTGGTTAGTTGACACAGTTTACAGAATTGTATTGTTGTTAGGTGCTGTTGAGTTGGGTCCAACTCATAGGGACCCTATGTACAACAGAACAAAACACTCTTGAACACTATGTAATGCCCAACTAAACCCCACCCCAGAGAATTGTATAAAAACAGGTAAATAGTATTTGCACTTAGAAATAGAAATATTTCTTTTCTACTAGTCTGTCAGCATGGATGGTTATGTCAATCTAGTTAGCAGTACTGAATTTGATTTTTACTGTTGTAGTTGATATGGTTTACATTAATGGGAAAAATGTGGTGTATATAGACAATGGTACACTATCTGGCCTTAAAAATGAAGAAAATGTTGCCATTTCTGTCAATATAAATGAATCTAGAGCATTTTCTGGTGAGTAAAATAAGCCAGTCACAAAAAGACAAGTACTGCCATGATCTCACTTACACATGGAATCTAAAATAATCTAATTTATAGAAACAGAGAGTACAATGGTGCTTCCAGAGAGGGTAGAGAGGAGGAAGAATGGGGAGATGGTGGTAAAAAGACACAAAATTTCAGTTAGACAGGAGGCATATGTTCAAGAGATCTATTTTACATCATGGTGATTATTGTTAATAATAACATATTTTATAAATGAAAATCACTGAAGATTAGATTTTAATTGTTCTCATAAAGTGATCAATATGTTCAGTAATATACATGAAAATTATCTTGATTTAGCCGTTTCACAACCACTATATATACGAAGACACTGTGTTGTACAGTATAAATATGTACAGTTTATTTTCATCAATTAAAAAAGCAATAGAAATGATACTATGTGAAACTAAAACAACAGCAACAACCCATTAACAAGTTACTTGACTGAAATTCCCCTAGAAATATTTTATGTTTTCATTGGTGGTAGCTTCATGAGAGCATTTTACTCAATGCTCTCTCTTCATTCCTCTCTGCTTTCTTCCTTCTTCCAGGGTTAAATTGATGTTGTTGTTAAATAGTTTGCGGGTGGGGCAAAAGCAAGGGTGTCTGCTATACTTATTTAGCTTAGGTATATGCAAGTCATGTGCTCCTGGATCCCAGGAGCAAGGTTTTCTCAATAATCCAGTCCCTTCTTCAGTGAAGAGCTCTGAGAATAGGACAATTTACCACCCCTACACAGGAACAAGGTACTTTTTTTTTTTTATTTTTCTTGCTCACAGTAGGTCTTCATCTCTCTCCAAGGGATGAGAAAGTTTGCCTTCTTCCAGCAAGTTTAAAATTTTTGTTCCTTGACTTAGAGGAGACTTAACTGTGATTCATAGATTTATTATAGCAAGTAGTTCCTTTTCTACAGAAATATACTGCCATGTTTGGCTTTCTCTTGAGCATCTAGTAGTGATCCTTGAACATGATCTTGTAAGTGGGTGGAAACTCCCTGCCTGCCCACAGCTAGTAAGGTTATATTCTCTTATGCAGGAACACATCTACCTTTTGTAATTTATTTACAATGTTAGCAAAATCCTTCTTATCTATTTCTCTTATGGCTCCATTTCAAACTGTTCTCTGTCAGGATTAAGCCCATGTTCATATTCTATTTATCAGTATTACCTGTCTTTCTTTGAGTTTTAAATAATTTATTACCTGAGTACTCAGTTCTTTTTTATACTCAAAGCTGTTATGATTATGTTGGTAATCAGGTTATTTCCTTTGAAGTTGATACATTTCTATCTTTTTGTATACAAAATAGAAAAAAAGCATCTCAATTGTTTAATTTGCAATTCAGTTTGGTGAATTCATGAAGAAATAAATTGGCTAATTAACAATTATTCTCCTTCTCTTAAATTACCTCCTTTATTTTCTTCCTTACATTTTTCTACTGTTAGCATTGTCATTCGTGAAATGACCTTCAGTCATGTAGAAGATTAAACCTTAAAACCCAATAGAACTTTATAGCTTTTAAAACTACTATCTCACCATAAATCATGATAGATAATAAGTATAGGATTTTTTTGACAAAATGATATGGGAAAGTAATAAACTTCACAGCAAAACTGACTAAAATAGAGGAATTCAGTCTTGATTTTATATGTCCTACCCTTGTCTGAACTCTGGTAGAGAACAGAACCCTGGGCAAGAAGATGCTGGGCTTGTTCAGCTTTACACTGGGAGACTGAGTCTGTGTTGTGGAAGTATTTCTCAAATTTTAATGTGCATAAATATACAGGGACCTTGCTAAAATGAAGATTTGGATGTCACAGGTCTCTGGTGGGGCTCAGGAAAAACAGATGCTGTTGACCATGTTTTGAGTAGTATGACACTAGAGATTAATTTACATGAGAGAAAGTATATGTAACTAAATTTTACTTCAGAAGAACTATATAACTTGGGAGTATGTAGTGAAAACTTGAGTCTCAGCTTTCTTTTCCATATTTATATAAATATGACTTTCTATTTCAAAGGGTTATTAGAGGAGAAGTAATTCTTATTAAGTGTGTTAGACAATGTTTGGAGCATAGCAGTTAAAGATTTTCTTGTTAAATGGTACTGAGTATAACTTCTTGTATCGTAATTATAACAATTTGACATAACCACTGTGTTAGGTTTGCATTAGTTAATTAAGAGTGGAACACAGTCATCATCAATATTTTAAGTGTAAGAAAATTAAAGTGACTGAAAGTTTTAATTAGGTGATATGCCCAAACTCATATATACAGTGATTGAAAGAATATGGATTCAAATCTAGGAAGTTTCCCAAAGGTCCAAATTCCTGGGCTAACACATAGCATTGAATTGTCAAATCAAACAAACCAGAGATAATATTGGTATCAAACTCTAATAAATTATACTAAAGCTACAGGCAATCAAAGCCTCAGATGAGGCAGCGAGACACCAAATGCCTTCCTTTAGATCTCCTCCCCACTGGACATGTTTTTAGCTCCAGGAAAGAGTCTCAAGGGGGATTTGAGAACTACTTTATATCATGTGGTGTACTTTACAGATACTGTCATCTACATGCCATTTCTTGGGGATCCATACCTCACAGATTTTGGGTCCTTTTTGCCATTCATAATCCTGAAACAGGGAAATCTTGCCAAATAAATGTCAGTGATTTGCCCTTTTCTCCCTGGAAAATATCATTAGTTTATTTACTTCACTATTCGGTTGTCAAGGAAAGTATCACAGGTCACCTTCTTTCCTTCCTGAAGGTTTCTCTCCTTAACCAAGAAGTGAATGCATCAGAGGTCAGATGATTTTATTCTTTCCTCCCAGTTCTTAAGAACTAGGCAATTTTTAGCTTGCTTATTTTTTTGCAAGGCATTCACTGCCAGAAAAGATCAGACAAAGAGTAGGTCCTAGATTAGGTGATGAGCAGTATTCCCAGTGGAGGAACACTAGAACAGAGAGCAAGGTACACAATAGGGGTTCAAAAGGGCAAGGAATCACACAAAGTAAGAGGAATCACACAGAAGAAAAGGCTGATCAGAAACCAGTAACAAGACTCTCACTTTTAATAGTATTAAAGATTGGAGTAGTGATTCTTCTTATATGAAGACCTCTCAGTAATGTCCAGTGAGACAGAAGTCAATCTCCATGCATTTTGCCTAGGTCTTCTATGTTCAAGTTACAAATTGGTAGCAGCTTCCTGGTAGCAAGGAACCCAGACTGTGGTAAACAACAGCTGTAGGCCTAAGCAGTTTTGAGCCCATAAACTCTGTGAGAACGATAGGTAAGGGCCTTGAGATCAATGTGAATTGCACAATTCTTAAAGAAAAGACATTTCTAAAATTATATATCTTTTTTTTTTATTCAAACTAACCTCTAGGAGCATGCTATTGTATTTGAGAGCCTCTGATTCTTGTAAAGAAGTTACAATTAATTATTTTTTTCATCACACATTTCTAAGGATACTGAGTTTTCATTGCAGGTGGTCTATTTCTCTTCCTGACTTTTCTCCTTGGCTACAGAAAAAAATTCTATTATTCTAATTCACATTAACTGCTTTACCTAAATATTCTTATCTGCCTGCTATTTGATACAGCTATTTTGTTTCCTATTAATTTTCTTTATCTAATGTTTTTTTCTGTTTGTGCTCATTTGTCTGAACTAATAAAACCAGTACGATCAAGTTGAAGTACACAGCATTTGAGACAAATTGCTCCCTCACCTGGTGGCTAATTTAAATTTAGGTTATTTGATTGTATCAGCACATTTTACATCATAATCTGCAGTGACAAAGCAGGTGGGATGCTCTGTGCCCCTCGTTTGCTATGACATGATGAAAAGCGAATGCAATGGGATTGACTTTAAAGGCTAAGTGTGCCTGGGGATTGTTAGGAGCAGCTTCACTCAGGGGTGCCTTATATCATATTGATGGTAAAGAGGAGTGAAACTCAGCATTTCCAGTCATTGTACAAATACATTTTGAAATGTGCAGATTAATAAAAATGTTTAACAAAGTGTTGACAAGGCTTTCTCTCAAAACAACTGTCATAAAACTAGTAGCAAATCTCATCAGAAAATATGCATGATGGTGCTTGCCTTACCAAATAAATCACCTTCTCTATTCTAGTAGAAGGTGAAAAACAAAACCCACATTTGCTATTGATTTAGGATATTGTGTTGTCTCCCAGATCATCTTGAATTTTGTTATAAATATTCTATTAGCTTCCGAGAACACGTGCTTTTTCTTTTCTCTTCTTTCTTTTCTTTTAAAGTCTTTGTTTTTTAAAAATTTTCCCAGTACTTGGGGGTATCCTCAGGTCCTTGCACCTGCTAGGTGACTTCTCTATATCTCAGTTGTACCTCTAGTACCTTTTTTATTTTTTGTTTCAAGACAGGGTCTCACTAAGTTGTGCAGGCTGCCTCTGATCTCAAACTTCCCATCCTCCTGTTTCAGCTTCCTGAGTTGCTAGAATTACAGGTACACACCACAACACCTGTTTATGCCTTGATTTTCTGAGACCATCACTCAACAGATACTTGAAGATCATTGGTTCTTACAAAGAAGTTACCATTAATTGCATTTTAGAGAGATAACTTTTATAGTCACAAATTTCTAAGAATGCTGAGTTTTCATTGAAACTCATCAATTTCTCTTCTTGTAACTTTTCTCATTAAATATTCCATTTAGCTCATAATTACTATGTGTAATCCATGTACTTTTACCAATAACATCCTTTCTTATCTTTACTTCATTCTTACTCTGTTTACTACTAGGGTTTTGAGAAGACAGTTTGGATAGTAGCATGTATTACCCACAGATTCCTAAGAAACAAAATATGTCAGATGCAAAAGAAAGTTTATAGCAAATGTTGGTAAACATTTCCTAAAAAAGGACAGATAGTAAATATTTTTGGCTTTGCAAACCATATGGTCCCTATGAAACTACTCAGCTCTGCAGTTGTAATGCAAAATCTCCATAGACAGGAGGTAAACATATTGGTGTGTCTGTGGACCAATAAAGCTGTATTTAGAGGCATAGGTAGTGGGTCAGATCTGGCTTACAAGTCCTAGATTCATAGGCCCTGGTCTCTAAAGAGCTGCTTATTTTTCAGATTCTTCTCAATTTTATTTCAGTCTTAACTCTTCCAATATTTATATTTACTGGCAACTCTAATGTATTGCATACTTTAATATATCCCTGGAAATCTTCTATCACCTTATGCGTGTTCATCTTTCTTTTAAAGCACAAGATTTGGAAAAGAAGTCAGCGGTAGACCAAAGGGAAAAGCTTCTTTCTTATGGGATGTGAGCAGAAACCATTATGTCTGGTGTAGGAACTTTGAGTGACCTCTCTGTGGTTGACAGGTATCATTACTCTGTGCAGAAGGCTCTGCTGATCTTTCCTCAAGCAGGCAACTTCTTTGTTTTGAGTGGCTCTTTTGACATAAATTATGTCCAGTCATCAAATCAAGAGCCATAATAAATGCGGGCAGTGGAAAAGACAACTTTTCCTTATACTAGAAAAGTTCATGCACCATGGAAATATGTAACAGATGTGGCATATTTGAGCAGAGTGTGAAGAAAAGCCATAATTTTTCCTGAAATGCACCAGGAGAAGAGACATGCAACCTTGGACTGCATACACCACTAGGCACAGTGCCTCCAAATCTTAGTTTCAGATTAGAATCTGAAGAGTACAAACAAATCTCTCAGGTTCGTTAAGAATCAGGATCCCAGAACAGACACCAAGAAATCCTATTTTACAGGTAATTCTGATGCAGCTACTCTTTGTACAGGTATTTGAAGAAAACTGTCAAATAATCTCTTATTTCAGATAAGAAAGTTGAATCTGAGGGACTGTCTGCCCCTATCCCTCATCTTCTCTGTGACAATCAGAACCTTATTCTTACTAAAGTTCTTTCCATTCCATGAACTGTTTTCCTAAGATCATGACCCTCTTAGTATCATGACTGTGATATAAGACAGGTTTTTCCCAGGTTCCATTCTGTGTCCTTCCATCAGAGAGCTCAGAACTCAACTTCAAAATAATGCCTGCTCCCTGCACACCTACTGTCTTCCTTGAAAATATCTTCTCAGTCCTCTTCATGTAACTTAACTATCTCCATTCAAGATCTAACTCTAATCAACCTTCTTCCAGCAGGGATCTCTAAGGTTATTGGAATCAACACTAATCTTTCTTTTCTCAGATGGCCTAGAACAGTGATTGCCTAATCCATTTGGTTAAATTAATTCAAATATCAATTTCTAGTTACATTTTATGCTGTACCTCTTGAGGATAGGGGCCTTATATATCATCTAAATAATCTATAGTTACAAGTGGTGACTACATAAATAGTAAAAACCTACTCAGAAAAATTATATTCAGAACAATTATTTTTGTGTCAGAATGATATAGGAGGTACAGTATAATGACTTTCACTCTGCAATGAGTCATATCACTTCTACAGGCCAGAGAGCAATAGTGAATAACTGACAGATAATTTTGTGTGTGTGTGTGGTACTGGTGGTTGAACCCAGGGCTGTGTACTTGCATGCTTTGCAAGTACTGGACCACTGAGCTGTTCCCCCAGCCCACTTTTTACTTTTTGAGACAGGGTCTCACTAAATTACGCAGACTGCCTCTGGTCTCGAACCTGCGATCCTCCTGACTGGCAGACAAATTTAAGATCACTTCTTCACTGTAATATATATAGATACATAGATAGATAGATATCTTACACATTGTATAAGTACATATATACATATGTTTATATGTGTACATATGTGAATGTGTATCGATATAATATATAATGCATATATATATATACCTAACAATAACAGCAATATGTATATTGCAGTAATCCCTGTGCTTTTATGATCTAACTTGAATTAAGTTAGCTCTGAGATGGGAAGGCCACCTCATGCTGTGTCCTTTCATGTTAAATTACTGGAAAAAGGAAGATTGTTATTCTAGATGTCAGAAATATGCTGCAGTACTGATTGTGAAAGACATGTACTGGTGTTTGAATAATATTTCGTAATTTAAGTATTTTTCTGTCTCACTTTCCTTTAATTTTGTTTAATTTTAATTCTAGTTTTAATTTTTTTGAGACAGACTCTTTCTGTGTAGGCCAGGATGGCTTGTACTCACTATTTTACTGTCTCAGATTCCAGAGTGCTGTGGTTATAGGCATGTGCCACCATGTCTGGCTTAAATCCTTCTCAACAGAGCAAAGGAAAGAGGAGTTTTGTTTTTGGTGTTGTCTTATCTAAATCCAAACTTGCTAATAAAATAACTTGCATTCTTACATTATGAAAAATGAGATTAGGTGTATGTATATTTAATGAAATATTATATATTAAAATTATTAAACTTTAGTAAAATTAAAGTCTAACAAAACTAACTTTGCCTAAAGTATGTAAAGAGCAAGATTCTGAGATAAATAAACTTATTGGTAACTTTCTATTTTTAAAATACCATTGTCATTATTTATTATGCCTTTTAATTTAATCCTTTCAATAAGACTGAAAGGTTGTTATTCATACTTCTATTTTGCAGGTTAAGTAGCTGGCTATGTGACTAGTCCAAAATCATTATTTTATTTGAAAAGTCAACTTCAAACATTGGTCCTCTGCCCCCTTCTTTTCACATTTAACAACACATAGGCATTCACACAAACATTATTATTATTAAGGTAATATTATTTTATATGGTTATAGCAAATGTGTATATATTTTTACATATATTGACATCAGTGATTTTTACATGGTTTAGAAACCTTTGGAATCTATGTCAAGAGGTGCTACCTCTGAATCATCATTCTTACTTTTCATTATAATCTTATCCACATTTACACTATTTCATAAGGTCCTCACCATTTTCCAGAGAAAAATATTTGTTGTAGGATTCTGTTTCCTCTATATTAGGGCTAGAATGGATATTTATATACTTCAATACTGTATATTCTGAGGGTTTCATAGAATTGTCAACCAATTAGAAGCAATTTTAGAGACTCTGATATTTACTTGTGTTTGATTATGAAACATTTACAGATTTTCTTCATTTCATAAATTGAAAAACTCAATGACTAGCTAGGAGGATAGTTACAATTTGTTATAAGAAGAAAATGAAATCCCATTGTTCTATGATTAATGATCTAGTGTCAACTTGATGTTTCAGAGATTTTTCTTGAATAATTCTTTAATTTTAAATCCAAACACACAAACACTTAAGGGTCTGTTCTCCAAATTTTGTCAATAATAAAGTCTAAGTTACTAAAACATAAGCCTGGCATGGTGTCACACAACTGTAATCCCAACATGCAGAAGATTGAGGCAGGAAGAACTCAGTTCAAGGACAGCCTGGGCTACATAGAGAGATACTGTCTCAAAAAATCAAAAAATAAATTTTAAAATAATGAAGCATGGTTGTTTTGTACTCTTATGCACTGTGAACACATGCAACAGTCATTCAAGTAATCACTTCTTGTTTAAAATTAGCAGGTATAATAAAACTACATGAGAGAAATTTAGAATCAGTTACTCTAAGGCTCCATATCAGGAAATAAAAATTATAATCAGCATGTTTTGTATAAAACTGGAGGTTCTAAATACATATAAAGGAATAACTAAGATGCAAAAATAAACATATAGCAGGAGAACACAGATCAAGTTCTCAGAGCTAATGAGTGTGTTGAGTTAATATGTTACATATTTATGATTTTTATATGCACATTGGATTTAGTAAAGTTTAGGAATTTATCTCCAAAATGTTCCTTTAAATAAATAAAGCAATTGGTTTAGGCACTAAAGTCATCCTAATGTTTTTCTTTTTTTTTTTTTCTTAAAGACTTCATAAAAACTGAGCAATACAGTCAAACACCTTCATCTTTATTTTAGTTGAATTATTGGGAAAAAATAATAATTGTCATTATTTTTCATGTATTGATTCCGTTTCCTTATATGTCAAAACAAAACATAATTCTAGAAGAAAGAGAAATACATGAAACTAAATTTTCTGACTAGCTGTGGGCCCGCGGTGCTTTCCTGCATTAGCAGGTGAACACGAATTGATCTTTGGCATTTGGACATCTAGACAATTTTACAGGGAGGATACTTACATTTTGACAAATGTAACTACTTCATGAGTTTTATACAACATTTTCTGTTTTATTTTATTTTTACTCAGACCCATTACAGGGCAGTTTAAATACAAACTGCTTTTATCTTCTCCCATCACTCCTTTAGGTCATACTCTATAGAATTGCTATTTTGTAACTGTTGTTTTCATCAAATAACACACTTTCCCACCAGTTTTTGGTTTACTGAGTTTCAAGCTGACAGGCCAAACTAGTTATTGTCCATCTGCTTTCTACTCTTCTCGAAGTCATAAGCTGATAACCTAAGTATTTGGATTCAGGGTGGTGTGTGACAGTGGCTCGCAAACATCTGCTTGGCCCTCCCTATTGAAATCCCACATCTTTTTCTATATTGCAGTAAGGAAGAGATGGGAAGGGTGATCAAGCAGGGACCAGAGGCTCTCCTTTGCTTGTTCTTAACTTCCTGCCTCAGTTATTGCCTCTCCGGCTGACCTTCACTGCTTCCTCTGTGAGCTTCAGTCTTCTGGTGCTCTTGTGTAAATTCTTTGAAGCATCCTCTCTTATTTTATAGATTTCCATGAGGTCATCTCATTACAACTCAATTTTTCACATTTTTCCAACTCTAATAAATAGAGTATACCCCAGAACATCTTATTGTTAGGGGCCTCTAACCCACACTGTGTCATTAAATCAGCCAACCTTTCTGTATTCAGATTTCCCATGGAGACCTCAACCATCCTGGATATGCTACATTTGAGAGAAACTATTTCACTCTATCCCTTTTCTACACCATGTCATGGCTCTGAAATTGTCTTTCCAACCCATCTTGGCACAAAAGCTGATCAGCATGTCCACTACCAAAGAAGAAGTCCAACAGTTGTATTCCCAAACTTTAACACAGGGTCTCCTTGAAACAAAACAATGATTTACTTTCCCTTCAAAATATAAGGCTTACAAATTGCTGAGATTGTTCAAGAAGGCTATATAGAGTAAGTGTTTATTAGTTTTTCCCTACTGCAATAAAAGGCAGGTTGGTTATGAATGATTGTTTCCTCTAATTTGCATAGGTGCATGGATCTATGAAGGTATGTCTTCTATTCACCCTCCGGACTCACTTTTCCTTTCTACCCAAATTAAGATAAATAGTGCAACAATTTGTTAAATTGCTTGTTGTTGTTGTTGTTAGGTTAGAAAGGGGAAATTTGTTCAGAGTCACTGGCCTTCCCTTTTCACTCTTTTATCATCTTTAGTAAAATTCACTTTCTCTAATTCAGCAGCATGTTGGTTTGTAGACCTTTTATCATTGAGGGACAGGATCTGGTAAGATATTGGATTCTCTGATGTAATATATCATTTAAATATTATAATTGTCCCATGTGTTTGTTTTCTTACAGACTTTATCTAAATTATTACATGAAATTCTTTATTGCTACCTAAAGTTAGGACAATAGTAATAGGTAAATAAGCCTAATATGGACTCACTCCTATTTCTGATGTTAACTTGGGGAGGAAAATGAGACCAGATCTCTTCTTTTGCTTTTCAAATTTCAATGTAAAAGTCAGATGATGCTCAGTTGTAACTAATCTCTTAGAGTTTCTAATTCTTAAATATCCCAAAATCTGATGTAAGGGAAAAGGGAGAACACCTACATGATCACAAGAAAAATTAAAAAGGCCTCCAGGAAAATGTAAAATTGGAAAAGATGGATTTAATCAGGAATGTAGTAAGAACATTTGGGTTTAAGAGAATCCAATGTACTGAGGAACCTAGATAAGTGTGAGTGACCACATATATGTGAACATGAGTATTTTAATTAGAATAACGATTATAAATAAATGCATATAGTTTGCAGAAAATTATCACATCAACTGATTTTATTCACGTACACACATTTGTAAAAAAAAGAAACCTAAAAACTTGAGAAAGAAATCATATTTGTTTAGAACTTTACCAAAGAGTATGAAATCATATTTATGCCTAAATTCCATAACCTATAACACTTATCATACACATAATCAATCTCATATCAGAATAGTTTCTCATTATTGAAGCAGTATTTTACATGTATATATAACATATATATCTATATACCTATCTATATAGATATGTTTCCAACTTATGAACAACAGAGGAAATATGGTCTACTTGAAATCAAACAACTTTCAGAGGATTTAGCATCTATATATTCTAACACTGCACTGCTACTAAAAGGAGAAGGGCAATGTTACTTTTTTTTAAAGAAAAACCTTGTGGCTATCATATGAGAGAACTACTGTCTTCAATAGGAAATTATTAGAATGAGCTATCTGACCTTAGATTTGAATCTTTAGATCATAATAATATAAACATATTTTTCAAATATGGCATAAGAAAGTCATATTGTAAAAGTGCATCCACTTGAACTCTATTGGCCTCAGTCATTAAAGCCAAGCTATCATTAACAAATTTCTAGTCTTCATTGATTTTTCTAATATTAAGCAATATATGATCTGTCAGCATAGAAATTTCCTTCTGTACCAAATCTTGAAATGTCCCACATCATCCAATTTTGCCTTACTAGCAAGTTCAGGGACAAGACACAGAAAAGCCACATACACCACTATATTAGTCCTCAAGTACTATATAACAAATTACCAAAAACTCAGCAGCCTTAAATAACACATTTATTATCTTTTAGTTTCTGTAGGTTAGAAGTTCAAGCATGGCATGAATAAATTCTCTGTTCATGTCTCACCAGGGTGAAATTAAAGTGTTAAGTAAGTCTTGAAGATCTGATATGGATCCTGAAATTCTTTTCCAAATTTAATATTTGTTGACCAGGATTTTAATCCTGCAGTTAGATAGCTGATTCCCCTGTTTTCATGCTAATCCTTGAACGGGTATTCTCATCTCCTAAATTCTGACACAGTTCATTGTCATGTTGCACCTATATTGTTGTTGTTAGGCACTGCGGAGTCATGTCCAACTCATAGTGAGCCTCATGGGGTTTTCAGTGGTGCATTGTTTTGGGATTGCCTTGGGAGAGGATTGCCAAGTCCTTCTCCCATCTTTGTGGTGCTGGGAATCAAACCCAGGACCTCAGAGACTAGAGCAGTGCTCTACCAACTGAGCTAAATCCCACCCCTGTTGCATCTATAGGCCATTCAAAAACTACAACTACATTTTCTCTCAGGGCAGCTCTGAATTCCCATGTTGCTAATAACTAGAGATGGGCCTGGGATTTAGCTCAGTTGGTTGAGCCTGCTCTGCACTTTCTGAGGTCCTGGGTTCAATTCCCAGCACTGCAAAGATGGGAGAAGGATGTGGCAATCCACTCCCAAGGCAATCCTGAAACAATCAGCTATTGAAAACCCCATGAGGCTCACTATGAGTCAGACATGACTCGATGGCACCTAATAACAACAATAACTAGAGAAAACTCTACTTTTAAAGAGCTCATGTTTTCAGGTTAGACCTATCCAAATTACCTCCTTGTTTTAAAGTCAACTGCTTATAAACTTTAACTACATGAGGGAAAAACACTTTTTCTCCTAAAAATAAGATAATTACAGGATTAACACCTAATAGCACAAGTAATAACTTGGGAGTCAAATTATCACTCTACTATAATAATGTACTAAAGGCATTTGACACATACAAGTATTAATAACCTTCTTGAAGGCATCATTCCACGTCTTTTACCAAGGTAATTCATTCAAACCTATTCCTGATTTTTTTTTGTGTGTGTGTGCATTGTGCTAAGGATCGAGCCCAGGACCTTGTATATTCTAGGCAGGTACTCTACCACTGAGCTATATAGCTAACCCCTCCATTCTTGATATTTTTTTTGTTGTTCAAGATGTACCCTGTTATTTTTTTCTTAAAGAGTTTTACAAAATGCAGTGATAAGAGCAACACATCAAGGTTTTTCAATGAGCACTAAGAAAAAGTAGCTGATTCAATTGATAAAAATTTTGGATCTTTTTTTTAGTTTTATGAGTTTTGGGTCTTGATGATTAATGCATAAATTAGCTATTCTTTACAGACTATAGTAACATTTATTGGTCCACAGCCACAAAAATAATGCACTTGACAATTATCAGTATGTGTTTATGATTGGCTCTCTATTGTGCTAATAAGTGTCAAGCTAACCTCGATCTCTCTTTTCACATGTACATATTGCCTTATTTTATTTACAGGTTCTGTTGAGGCATACAAACAGATGGTTTGATTTAGAAAGCATTGCCTTATTCAGTAAAATTAGGATCAGTCCAGATGGACTTGCAAGCTTCAGTGCCAATATTGTACCTGTACCATATGGACAGGAAGATTTATGGCAGGAGAGACACCATGTTCCACTTTATGCTTTAACACAGATAATGTTTGATTACTTGTTCATGCTCATTAATTCTTGTTGTTAGGGAACAAGGGCATGAGAAATCCTATGAACAAACTATTAAAAACAGTAATTCCAAAATTACTAGCAGGTTCATATTTAGCAAATTGTATATTAACACTATTAACATTTTCAAGTTTATAAAATTTTAAAAAATATAAAACAACTTAAAAAGAAAGTTATCAGCTTCAATAAAACCATACACAGAATGCTGACACTTATCAATTTATAGAGTAGGTATACTCACAAACATGATCTATATTTGACAATAACCTAGTTAAGGCCCAGTGTCAAATCATTATAAATTTCTTATAGCCCATAAGTAAGCTCCTGCTATAATTAAATTATGAATTGATTCTGCAATGAGAATGGAGCAAATTGTTTCTTGGTTAAAAGCTCACATTTTTCAAAGATTAATGTATAAAAATTATTGATTTTCTTAAATGGAAACCTCTCACCAACATTTTAGATTTTAATAAATGAAAAATATTGTGCTTGCTTATAGTCAGAAATGTCTGTAAGCATCTTTATACAAAAGAAAGACCATTTTCTAGCTCATTGCAGATCATTTTCATTGCTTCATTATTGAAGGTCATCTTTGTCACAAATATGCCATACTGGTCATAAAAGAACAAAGTCTGTCATTTATTATAACTCATCCTCAGGAAAAAAATATTAAGATTTAGATTCTCAGCAATTCATCATTTGAGTTATTTCAAGACAAGTGATGAAATCTTTAAAAAGTTTTAATGTGAAGTGAAATTGACATAATTTCAGAATTTTTGATATAGATTATTTGACCAAGTCTGTTATTCAGTTTTTATAGTGACTGGGCTAAAATATTATTAAAGAGTTTGGAGTGTCCAATATCAAACAATTTCTCCTTCCCAAGAGTGAAACTTTTCATATTCTTGAATATATATATACATATACATATACATATACATATATATATATATATATATATATATATATATATATATAATGTTCTAATTTCTTTATGGGACTGGGATTTAGCTCAGTTGGTAGAGCACTGTGCTGCAGTCTCTGAGGTCCTGAGTTCAATTCCCAGCACCACAAAAATGGGAGAAGGACCTGGCAATCCACTCCCTAGGCAATCCAGAAACAATCTGCCATTGAAAACCCTATGAGGGTCGCTGTGAGTCGGATACTGACTCGACAGCACCTAACAACAACAACAACAATTTCTTTAAGGGAGAAGGACCTGACAATCCATTTCCAAAACAACCCACCATTGAAAACCCTATGAATAACAGAGAAGCACTGACAATAGTGCCAAGCATTGCATAGTGTTGTTGTTCTGTTGTTCTTAGGGCTGCAATGAGTGGGACCTGACTCAACAGCACCTAACAACAGCAACAACAATTTCTTTAAGCTGGCTTTCTGATGTTAAACATCTGAAGATAGCCTATTAAACTGATCAAGATTTACAAGTTTTGAAAGAAAATGTCAGAAGTGTGTGTGTGTGTGAAGACATTAAGCCGAAGGAAGTAAGACACATTCACAAAATATCCCAGGCATAGTATCTCTAGAAGAAACCAAGTGGAAATGTGTCTATATATGAGTGATCTGAGAACTACACCATCATTCTTAATAGTTAGATAATAAGTTACTTTCAGTGTATGTTTTATTTTGTTTTAGTTTTTTGAAGTACTGGGGGTTGAACCTAGGACCTCACACATTTTAGGCAAGTGCACCAGCCACATTCCAATACTTTTTAAAAAGTCATATTTTTTATTTTAAAACAAAGTCTTGCTAAATTGCATAGGTTCCCTCTGGCATGGAACTTGTGATCTTCCTGCCTCAGCCTCTCAAGTCACTAGGATTACAGGCATGAACCGTGGTGCCTGGCTTTACTTTCACCGTTTTATTAGTGCACATGTTGCATCAGATACCACTGGCTTCCTGCCTTCCCAGAAGCCATCCTCTGATTTTATTTGGATAGTAATGTGCCCCATTCAAAAAGATTAACCACTATTTAAAGCAGTTATGATGTTCCCATCACACTTTTTCAATAACTGTTTTAAGAATGAGCAAAGGGTGGGACATAGTGGCCCACATCTATAATCTCAGCACTTGGGAGGATGAGGCTGGAGCATTGTGAGTTTGAGGCCAGCCTGGGCTGCGCAGGAAAACCTTGTATGAGGTAAAAAATAATAATGATTCACAAAGGACTTGGTTCCAGTCAATAAGGCACAAAGGGATATTTGCTGAGAATTTCTGAAGTTCCCCATGATAAACAAAACAAAACAAAACAAAAAAAAGTATGGGAAAAAGAAAAAACAAAACAAAACAAAATCCTTCACTTTTAAGCAATCCTTTGCTTCTTCCATGAGATGCTACTGTTCCATGAGATGCTACTGTTGTATACAGAAGGTATAATTCTTCAAGTTGTGGCAGTCACACTGAAATTAAGTAGGGACAGAGCATCAGCAATCACATGGGGCAGAAGGGAAGGGGCTGAATGAGCTTGTATCCTTGAAATGGTAATAATCAATTCTTGGTTATTTGCTCTAAACTGTGGCATAAAGTGCATCCTGAATGTTCTCAATGATTGAGTCCAAATTAGTAGGTTTTTGTTTTAAATTATATGATTTTTTTTTTTTGTAGAATCCTTATGGCACTCAGACTTTTTCACTTACTAGAATAGTTGATTAATTGAAATATTTTATTTTTTCACATTCCTACACAAAAAAATGTTCAGTACAATTTTGTTCTTTCTGGACCTGCTGTTGGCAGTAGTGGTGGTGCCATCAAGTCAAATCCAATTCATAGCGACCCTACGTACAACAGAACAAAACATTCTCCAGCACTGTTCCGTGCCCAGAACTATTGTCAGTGCTTTTCAGTTGGTGCTAGTGTCCTCAAGGGCTGATTGTTTTGGAAGTGGCCTGCCAGGTCCCTCTCCCAAGCCTAAAGCACCTGGTGTTCTCAGGCAGTCCTAGTTGGTACCAAAATCATTTGGGATGGTACACAGAAGTACAGCACCCCAGATCACATAAGTGGAGGTTCTAATTCATTAAATTCAAGATGGGATGTGCAAATCTGCATTCTATTAAGAGTGGGAAGAAATACAGTTCCAAATTCCACAGATGGGTTGGGGACGTCAGGCTGGTACAGAGCAGCACCTTTTGTTGCAGGGCCTTGAATGGAGGTGCTCACATTTTGAGATGAACATATAAATAAACACATTATTGCCACATGGAAATACATAAATATTCTAATGAAAAGGAGAAAGACTAAAGTTCAAATAAATTCAAATCACATTTTTCTACCAAATAATTTTACATAAATAAAGATTCAGAATTCTTTATTCTGGAGACATGAGTAAATAATTATATGCTTTGTTAGTCTTGTTGTTGTTAGGTGCCATCAAGTCGGTATCTGACTCATAGCGACCCTCATAGGGTTTTCAATGGCTGACTGTTTTCAGGATTGCCTTGGGAGTGAGTTGCCAGGTCCTTCTCCCATTTTTGTGGTGCTGGGAATAGAACTTGGGACTTCAGAGACTGCAGAGCAGCGTTCTACCAACTGAGCTAAATCCCAGCTTGTTAGTCTTAGCCCTGCTTTATTACACAATCTACTAATAGAGCATATTTATTCAATACCTGAGTATACCAACATTTTATAAAAAGCAATTATCACATTGTAAACCGTTTTAGTCTGAGAAACATTTTATACATATATATATGTATATATATTTATATATAAATATATATATATTTATTTATATATTTATATATAATACTGTATAGCAGATATCACAAACTTTGACCTAAATCAAAATCTCTTAAAACTCCTTTCGAGCTACAGCTTGCTAGGGCCCACTTCTAAAATTTCCAGGTCAGTAGATTCCCACTAAGTCCCTAGAAATTGCATTTCTAACAAGTTCTTAAGTGATGATGAAGATAATGGTGTTTCAAAGATCATGTTTTGGTCAACAAACATTTTTTTGTAATGGACAAGATAGTAAATATTTAGGCTTGTGGTCTGGGCAGTCTCTAACATCTCAATTCTGTCATTATAGCTCAAAAACCAAAAGGCAATATACAGAAAAACTGTTATGGCTGTGCTCCAATGAAAGTTTATTTATAAAAAGAAATCAAGGGGCTGTAGTTCGTACACAGCCCTAGTTTGTCAACCTTTGGTCTAGAGCAGGGCTTCCCAATCACAGTTCCCTTGACATCTTAGAATAGATAATACTTTTTTTGTAGGGGAGGGCTGTTTTGTACATTGTAGGGTGTTTGGCGATAAGCTTTGCCTCGACCTAGTAGATTGCCGCATCACTTTCCTAAATGTGACAATCAAAAGTATCCCCATACTTTGCCAGATGTCTCCTGAGGAGTGAAATTGTTCCCAGTTGAAAACCTCGATTCTAGCATACAATCAGTTATTATGGAAAATTAGTATGTTATGATAGAAAACAGGTGGAACTGAAGTCTAAGAAAAGAAAATTCTGAGCAATCTAAGCAAACATTTTTGATTCTCTCCTTAGCACGACTCCCTGCTGATATTCCTCTGGAAACCAAACAGTCATCTAGGAGCCAATTTTGGCCGCTGTAAGATTGTTGAATAAAGCTGTTTATTTTGAAAGCTGCCAAAGAAGGTTCAGGTATAAAGTGTGGTGCTTGCCTCAAATTAAAATCTGGCTGTTGGGCAAGGGATTTGTGAGAAAATGCCACTAGTTATGTATTTTCAAGGTATGTATATGGATTAGTGGATAAACTAGTAGACAGACTTATCTTGAAGAACAGGGAGAAAAATAGACTCGGTCCACTTACTTGATGCCGTTTTCAGAGAGTCTAGCAACTTCCATTCTCTAAAGCAGCATCAACATGATTTGCAGGATAAAGCCAACGTGAGGTTTCTCAATGTGTTCTTTGTACTATCAGAATTGGCAACCCTTGGAAATATTAAAAAAATGCAGATTTGGGGAGTCCATGCCCTAACTACAAAAGCAAGCAATCTGGGCTTGGGGACCAAAACTCTAGGTTTTATTTTTGACGATATTTCTATATGATTCTGATCAATAATAAAGTTTAAGAATCCTAATTCTCATTTGTAATGCAAAAAAAAAAAAATTCTAACTCCCTTTTTTTCCCTTCAAGAGCCATCAAAAATGACACAGTTTACCAACTTGATCTCTACTGGATCATGCTATCTTGTAATGCCTGTTGAGCTGCTGCTGCCAGATAAATCCTGAATAACTTAAATTACCAGATGTTTAGAGACCTTTATTCATAAAAATAAGTAAGCAGAGGAGGATCTGGGCCATTTAATGGGAGCATAGTTACTGACAAGATAGAAATTAAGCTGAGCATAAACAGGTGGCTATAATAGAGGCAAAAAAATTAATGGGTGGAAAAGAATTAAAAACCAATAAGACAAAATAAGAACTACTAAATACTAAAAAACACATTCCTAAAGCATACATGGAAGCAAAAAATATAATTCATAAATATAGGAAGTTATTAATAATGAAATTGAAAATGAGGTCTCCTTGAAAGATTGCTTGATTTAGTTCATGACTCCATCATGTAAACATACCTTGTCTTATTATTTAAATATTCACTGATACTTTCAGTGATTAGTGATTTAATGGCTCGATAACACTGATTCTAACAAGTTCATAATTTCACAACACATATTCAGAAAACTCACCGATTAGATTATCATTGCTATATAACCTTTATCATGAACTAGGAAAGAGTTTGCCCTCTGTTGTGTTAGCTACTCAAAATAATTTATATATCCATCAACCAAATTTTGAAAATATACTTCTAGTGTTAAAAAACGAGATGTTCTTGTTTTTAATTAACTATAGAAAATTGCTTTTAGATTTTTAAAAATTAAAATTGACATCAGTTGAGTTTATGTATTTTTATTTTGTAAATTATTAATTTAACAGAATCAGGAAAAAATTTGATAAACAAATACTTTTGAGAGCAGATATGGGAGAGTTCATATTTTGCTATGTGTATTAATATTTTAATGATTTTTATTTTTTAGACACTGAAAAAAGAAACTGCAGGCATGAAAAGCAAAATAAGAAGTAACAAAAAACATAAGGCTGTCATTTATTAGCATTTAAAAAATAATTTTCATTGTCAACAGAGGAAAATTTTACTTTTATTAAACATTTTAATTTCCTTTTTATTACTCTTATTCTATTCATAATACTCAAGTTGAAAATCTGGTTTGGGCAGAATTGCTTAATATTCCCAAAGTGACAGTTTTTAAAACTACACATAGAAATCTATTTCAGATATCATATATATATATATATATATATATATATATATATATATATATATATATATGACTAGGTTAAAATTTTGTGCAGATATTTTACTAGGCTGTAGCATGGTGCTATCATCACAAAATATTCTAGTAAATAAAACTTTTTCGCTACATTAAACTAAGACCGTATGCTGTCATTCTAGGAAATAGTTTGCCATAGTTTTACATGGTTTCCACTATCTTCTTTGCCTCAAGCTATAACTTCTAATTCTGACTCAGTGCCACAAGTTGGAGAAAAGTTCATTTAACTACACTCAATTATGTTCTGATTTTAGCATTTTAGGAATATTTTGTGAATAAAGCACATAATCTTTTTATATAGTCTCTGAGATTTCTTTTGCAGATTTTTAAAATATACTAAAAATGTATTCACATATTTTAGATTTTTGTTAATTTAAGTAATTGAGACAGTAGAAAATTGTTAGACAAATTGGATATTAAACCATTTGAAAATCCTTCAAATCAATTACACAAACTGTAAAGATTTTAGTAATAATCCAGTTATAATCAAAAGCTGAAATAGAATGTCACCAATAATTTAGAAGACTTGTTTTCAAGTACCTTGCAATAAGTATAATTTACTACATTGTGAAGCTCCACTGGAAGTCCATGACACTTTCAATGGTGAAATGAAAAATAACTACACACAAATCACCAATGGAAAAAAAGAATTTCCAGATACTCATAAGATTTGTTTACTTTGCCAATTCTTTTTCCAAGTCCCTTTTAGGGATAGCTCAGAGTAGAATTGCTATGTGATCTTACCAGAGATTGACAGTCACCAGCAATTACTACCACAAATTATCATCATTTTATTAACTGAGAAACATTGGCATTAATACAACTATTAAGTGGCAAAGTTAGAAACAGATACCAAATTTGTCTGGTTTGACAGTCCAGATCCTTTTCAAACTGCCTCTAATATAAAAAATAAGTCCTGTTAGGTAGTTAGATAAATATTAGCAGGCCAATCCCCCACGTGTCTGTTAGCTTGTCCTGTTGTGGGGGCTTCCACGTTGCTGTGATGTTGAAAGCTATGCTGATGACATTTCAGATACAAGCAGGGCCACCCAAGGTAGACAGGTTTCAGCTGAGCTTCCAGACTATGACAGACTAGGGAGAAGGACCTGACGGCCCACTCCTGAAAGAATTAGCCATTGAAAACCCCATCAATAGTGGAGAAGCAATGTCAGATATAGTGTGAGAGAATGAGCCCCCAGGCTGGAAGGCATTCAAAAGATAACTGGGAAAGAGTTGCCTACTCAAATTAGAGTCAACCTTAATGAAGGGAATGGAGTATAGCTCCTGGGACTCCCATTTGCTGATGTGACATGACTCAAAATGAGAACAAACATAGTGTTGGCAACAATGGGCTCAAACATGAAAAGATCATGTGCATGGTATAGTGTATGGTAGTGTTTCGTACTGTTGTTTATAGAGTTACTATGAGTTGGACCCAACTCAACAGCCCCTAACATAGCAACAACAGCAGGCCAGTGGAGGAGAAAGGCATTAAAATGGCTCCTGCTTGGACCATTAAGTGGGACATACCTCCCAGGCCATTGGACAGAGTTTATTCTAATGGGCCCCATACTCTAATCAAGACTAATGTCAGCCTGAGTCCTCATGTTATGAACAAAATTGAACCATTACAAAGCATCCACCAAAGGGGCTCATTCTTTTGAAAGATGCCAACCAAGGCCATTAATTCATTTTATTAACAAAGACTTCAGGATCCATATGGCCTAAACCACAAAAGATTACTAACCAACAGGAAGCTTTTGCCTCAGTCTATCTGAGAAGGGCAGAGCTTGAGTTTGTGCCTAGGGATCATGTCACACTGGAAAAACCACCACTTTACTCTAGTTTCAACAAAACTAGAGGGAGGGTAGAGACCAGTACTCCATGATCTCCTGGGTTGCCCACTTCTCTGTGTATCCAAGGTGATTTGCCTTCTAAGAAGCTTAATTGTTCTTCTTATTCTCTCTGGCTCTGTCTTTTCCTCCACCTGTGTAATGTTCTAATCTTAGGTTGGTTCACTCAAAGAACAGAGGTTGCTCTAGATCTGTTTCCAGGTGTAGTTAAGCTTTTCCACATGCCTTGGTTTTCCTCAGTAATTATTCCTTAACAACAAACTATTGTTTTACAATAAATCTCATCTAAACTTTGCTCCTTACTCTCTGTGTCCCACCTGAATTCTTTCACACAGAGTTCACAAAGACTGAAGTCCTGGTAACACCTGTTCCCTGGACCTGTTTCCCATTAACTGGACTTTTACTGAAAACTTTTCAGATTTGATGCAAATTTCACATGAAAAATCACCTAAATTTATACTGTGTGTTTATATTATTACCATTATACCTTTTCAAGTTTCTGTTTGTGCAACTCAGGGATTGTTTAAGAGCAAAGTTTTTTTCTAATCTATTTCTAACATGGACCCTTGATTGAAATTTTTCTATAAAGGACAGAGGTGATGAAATCATTTTGCTTCTGATGGTATACAATAACTTCAGAACTATAACCTAAAAACAATAAATATTGGGGAGTTAGATTTTCCCTGATGCTTTGTCTCTATTAAATAACCATTTTTTTCCTAATTGCTAGATATGTTGAGAGCATTGAGTTTAATTTAGGTCATCCTTTGCTGTTTTGAATGAGAAATAATAAGATTTAGAAGGCTTATAAGAAGAATTATAAAACTTCAATAGAAATACCTAAATGAAAATACTGAGGCACTAGTCTCCTTTCAGAATTCATCAGGTGGTTCCTGTCTAAGCAGGCAAACTACCCAGAGCTTGAGAGGAGTAGATTTTATCAAAGAATCTTTGCTCTAAAATATGAGAGCAATACAATCCACAACTTCAAGTGATACTGCTATTTCTGCCTTTCAAAATTGCTGCATTTACTAAGGTAAGAAAAAGAAAAAAAATATATATATGAGAAAAAAATGCATACCAAAGAAAAATCCCTAGATCTTCAATTTGGCATGGACAAA
>VMDO01020272.1:19513-37956 GCA_007922755.1 Pedetes capensis | reverse complement strand
GAGACCCTGTGAGCCCACTGTCCTCTCACAGACCCTCCTACAACCTCGAGAGTGGGTATCACCACTGTCCTGAGGGAGCCATGCCAAGATGGGTAGATGGCACCAGGCCTGGTGGGGGTCCCATCTCAGGGTCTATGTGTGTTATTCAGGTGATACAAAGTCTTCGCTTCAGAATTCGGGGTTTTCTTTGCAATTACTGCGTGGGCCATTTAATATTGGCCATTTTGGATAAAAATTAGAATAAGCACTTATGTTACAAAGATACGAAGGTATGTGGTGAGACGTCTGCAGCAGGCTTTACTTCTATGAAAGTAAGGATGAATACAAAGTTTCACCTTTAAAAACATCTTCATGGAACATACAAGTGTTGAGATTTCAGGATATGCAAACCGGCAAAAACAAGTTACCCAGGAATCTGGTATGCTGCCAAATGGTGAGATAACTAGAAAAGCTGTGAATAAAGACACCAACTTTTCATGATGTTTGTCATTTTGATGTCAGTGAGGACTACAGAACTCATGAAAGTGTGACAGAGTGCCTTCCTTGAGTGTGACAAAGCACCTTCCTCAGGTGTGACAGAGCGCATTCCTCAGGTGTGACAGAGCACCTTCCTCACGTGTGACAGAGCATCTTTCTCAGGTGTGACAGAGCGCCTTCCTCAGGTGTGTCAGAGTGCATTCCTCAGGTGTGACAGAGCACCTTCCTCACATGTGACAGAGCATCTTTCTCAGGTGTGACAGAGTGCCTTCCTCAGGTGTGACAGAGAACCTTCCTCAGGTGTGACAGAGCGCCTTCCTTAGGTGTGTCAGAGTGTGTTCCACAGGTGTGACAGAGCACCTTCCTCACATGTGACCGAGCATCTTCCTCAGGTGTGACAGAGCATCTTCCTCAGGTGTGTGACAGAGAGACTTCCTCAAGTATGTCAGAGCACCTTCCTCAGGTGTGACAGAGCACCTTCCTCAGGTGTGACAGAGCATCTTCCTCAGGTGTGACAGAGCACCTTTCTTGATTGTGACAGAGCGCCTTCACCAAGTGTGACAGAACGCTTTCATCAAGTGTGATAGAACACGAACCTCAGGTGAGACAGAGCACCTTCCTTGAGTGTGACATACATGGCCCTGAGAAACTCATCAAATGCAGAGCTTTGCATCCACTGGTTTGTGGGTTTGTAAAGTGGGCCTTCTATGACAGATCTTTCTATTTTCAAAGACCCCTGGCACAGTTGTGTTCATCATTCAAGTCCCCATACGCCAGGTGAGGTTAGCATCACACAGGGAACACAGCAGTGGGATGGTATCTAATGCTTTTGACACTTTATGCCACAGGAAGTTTCAACCAAAAACGCACATGTGAAAACAGTAAAAGATAGGCTGATAAAAGAAAGTAATATGTGCCTATGTGCCTTTGGGGCTGGGATTTAGCTCAGTTGGTAGGGTGTCACTCTGCAGTTTCTGAGGCCCTGAGTTCGATTCCCAGCACCACAAAAATGGGAGAAGGACGTGGCAACCCACTCCCAAGGCAATCCTGAAACAATCTGCCATTGAAAACCCTATGAGGGTCACTATGAGTCGGACACGACTTGAGGGCACCTAACAACAACAACAACAACAATAACATGTGCCTTTAGGTGGAATTCTCTGGAAATGTAGTATTTCCAACCAAGTTTTCATACACGAGTGCAGCTTTGGGAAGGGGGATAGCTGTGGCCCTGGGTGGAGGTCCTGGCTCCCTCATACACTGTAAACTTGGGCAAGTTTCCACCCATGTTGAGCCTCAATGTCCTGTTCTGTGAGGGAGGCGATGACAGTGGCCATCTCTCTCTCTACAGGACTGTGGCAATTCGACCAGAAGGGCTGGAGAGGTGAGCACAGGGCGCCACGGACCTCAGCTTCATCCCCGCCTTCCTTCACCTTCACAGGAGTTGTGGCTGAGTGAGGTACGAGGTGTCAGGAGGGAGACAAAACCACCTGCCAGCCCCACACACCAAACCCCCTGCTGCTGACAGGTGAGCCTCTGCTTGGCAGTGGCTTTCCGCCCCATTACGCCCCGGCGATGCCCACGGATCCAGGGATAGTCTATGGTCTGTGGCAGGGTGAGGCGAGAAGGTGGAACACCCCAATGGGGACACTGTGGGGATGAGTCCAATGACACTTCACTGAGACTCAGAAGTCACAGGTTCAGGGCGGACTGCGGGGAGGGCTTGATGGGTGGGCCAGGCTCCTGGCAGGACCTGTGGAGCTCCTCGCCAGCAGAGCAGGTTCCCGTGGCCCTGAGGGAGGTGAGGGGAGCCTGTCCAGGCAGGGACCCAAGTACCCACAACCACCAGAGCGCTAGAAAGGAGACGGAACGGCCACCTTGTGGACAAGCCTGTGCCCGAGGCCCGCGTGCAGGGAGGCCAGGCCTTGGTGGCAGAGCAGGGGTGAGGAGACCAGGCTCCACGCGTGAGCTCAGCACACCCTCAGCCTGAGGTGAGGAAGTCCCCAGCGCTCTCGGGAAATGAAAGCTCCCGTGACTAGGGAGGCAGAGGCAGGAGGATCACAGGTTGGAGGTCAGAAGCAGCCTGCATAACTTAGTGAGACCCTATCTCCAGATAAAAAATAAAAAAGGGGCAGGCGTGCAGCTCAGTAGTGGAGCATGTGCTTAGCGCGAGCGAGGCCCTGGGCTCAACACCCCAGTACTGCAAACAAACTACCTAGACTTGCAAATGAATGGCTAGAAGAGGAAGAGAAGTAATTGCTGTCGGCCCCTTGCTCTCCAGATGATTGCAAAGACCTTTGAAAAGAATGCTCGAGGCTGAACTTAAAATACCGTGTTTCCCCCTCCTCCGAGGGAGCTGGGCGCGCCCCTAGCATCTGAGCCTCTTGGAACAGGCAAGCAATGCCCAGCCTCTCTGGCAGGGCCCTCAGATCTCCAGCCCCTTTAGGCTGACCATCTACTAGGTGCAGGGGTTGGTACTGGCTACACTGAGCCCCAGGATGAAGCAGGGGAACCTGGTCTGGGGAGCTGGCACCTTAAAGACATAGGAGAAACCAGTGTGGAGGTCAGACACGCAGAGGCCTTCGTCAGGAACATGGCGCTGCTGCGGCCAGCCATGAGAAAGCACGGTCCATGCCAGTGGCTCACAGAAATAAATACACCAGTGCCCGCTGGGTTCCCATGCCAGCACGTCCTGCTTCCTCGGGGACTTCAGGCTCTGTGGGCTCACTGAGTTCATGCAGCTCTTCTGGGAAGTTTCCAGAAGTCTGGGAAATATATCCTCATCTCCTCAAAGAACAAAATGGCGCAGAGAGGTTAAGCCCACCAGCTGGTCAAGGCAGCTGCCTGGGAGTCTGACTCCCAATCTTTCCCCCATGCCTGGGGGTCCAGGCTGGCCACGGGAGGAATGCGCACAAGGCTCAGCAGGCAACAGGAGCCACTGTGGCACATGGCGGCCACCATGCTGGGTGTCCCTCTCTGGTCCCCACAGTGTCCTCTCTTAGCTCACTGAGCCCTTTGCTTCCGTGTCATGGGACCATGTCCAGGGTCTCTCGCAGCTGCCTTCCCTGCCAACCAGGTGGACACAGAGGCAGCAGCTTCTTCCCCAGTCGATAGCTGGGGGCCTGCCCAGAGACCCTGACTTCCTGTGGCACGTACCCCTTCCATTCCCCACAGAGCCCTGTCTGACACATGTTCCGCAGCGAAGATACTCTCCTGGTTTCCCGCCAAGCTCTGTCTCCCGCACGGGTCTGGTCACTGCTGGAAAACTGACAGGTGCAATCCTTCCTTGACTCCTGGGCTTAGGGCTGATGTCACGTGCTCAGAGAGATTAAAACCACACTGACTCGTTGTGACATCTCAGGAATAGAGCAGGAAACTCTATTCCTATGCTCGATGAAGCCTTTTGGGCTGGGATTTAGCTCAGTTGGTAGAATGCTGCGCTGCAGTCTCTGAGGTCCTGAGTTCAGTTCCCAGCACTGCAAAAATGGGAGAAGGACCTGGTAATCCACTCCCAAGGCAATCCCGTAACAGTCATCCACTGAAAACCCCATGAGGGTCGCTATGAGTCGGATACCGACTCTACGGCACCTAACAACAACAAGAACAACATGAAGCCTTTCAGACCAGCTTCTGGTCTGGAGGCCCAGCACAAGGCTTGGTCTCTCTCCCCCTCTCCTGGGGACCTGAGTGCTTAGCTACCTGGGCACAGGCTGCTGGCCCTGTCTGCTAGGCATGGACTAGGTCACCTCCCACCCATGCAGCTAGTGCCCACCTGGGGATGCTGTGCAGGTGGGCGTCTCTCTTGCACCAGGAAGCCTACGGACTGAGGGGTTCTCCCACATTTGGACCACAGGAGCCGAATCCTGGACTGGCCGGCTCTGTCTGGAGAATTCAAGTCTTCCCACAGGTGAGATGGCCGAGGCACAGGGCCTGGGTCCCCTGGGGCCAGCGCCAGCCCTGGAGGAAGGGACCAGCACTGTGTGACTGCGTCCTGGCGCCTACGGGAAGGAAAGTGTTTGTGGCTTTCTCTGTGGATGACAACCACCCCGGCCGCTGTGAGGAGACAGCTGAGTCCCAGGCACACGGGGACGCGCCCTACACCCCAGCCTCACCCTCATCTCGCACATACACTTTTCTATGAGGTCTCTACCGTCACAGCCCCAGCACAGAAGGCTGATGCCCGCTTTTCCATATAGAAACCAAGCCGCACTCCCAGCGTTCCTGGCCACCTGGGGTAGAGGCCAACTTAGAGACATGCACGGGGAGTCCTTGCTTTGCCCTTGGATGCCACTCCTGCCGGCCCTCCGAGGAACGCTGGTCAGTGTGCAGGATTCCCCATGCCTTCCTCATTTAGTGTCAGCTCCTCCCAGGCACACAGAAGCCTCCTTCGTTAACGCCGAGGAAATGAGCGTTGTGCTGTTTTAAGAGCCTTCTTCCCATGGAAGCTGGCCAACGATGGCGAGGGGCTCGCCCAGCCCTGGGCGTCCAGCGTTGGCCTTCAGTGCTGCTGAGGTGATTTCCACGTTCAGACCGTGTGTTCGGCGTCCCTCTTCAGCCCCACGTGCCATTGGTCAAGGACTTCTGTGTCCAGCCCTGCAAGCTCTGGGATCATCACCTTGAGGTTTTAGGAAATAATTGAAGAAGTCACGTGTGTCTCTGATGGCCACCTGGCTGTGGCTGTCCCTGGCATTCTCTGTGTCCTTTGTTGGAATGCGCCAGCTCCTCACAGGGTGCTGGTGCCCGTGACGTCAGCCCTGCCCAGCCCTCTCTGCCTCTGGGCATGTCTCACCTGTGTGCTGCCCTGGAACCCCGCAGCTGGGCACACACCTAGCTGCACTTGCCCTCTTCATCAGAGAAGGTGATACACTGGTGCTCCATCTCCCTGACCACTGGCAGCTTAGAGCTGGGCTCAGACGCGGGGTCCCTCGGCCACAGCAGCACCGTTCACAAGAGCCAAGGGGCAGGGCAGCCGGGCATCTATGAAAGATGGCGGAGGGGTGGGATGTGGCCAGTCCCCTTGGTGCACTCTCACTCAGCCTTCAGAAGGGGGGCCGTCCTGTCATGTGCAGAGCAGGAGACTTGAGGACATCGCAGGGTGTGACACCGGTGGCTCTGAGGTCTCGTGGCGGTGCGGAGTCCGGCACAGATGTGTCCTTGGCCACACCCCCGATCTCCACGTACCAGGACATGGGAGGTACTGAAGGGTCTCCCTGCCCTCCCTTTCCTACTTGGCTGGACCCCAGGGGAGAGGAGGGGCCCAGCTTGTGCGGCTTCATTTCTCAGAGCTGCAGAGTGCCTGGCCTGGGACCCCCTTCTCCCTGCGTCTTCCTGCACCCGGGACGCCGCGGCCGATGATCTGGCTTCCGGCACTCTCCGGCCTCACGGGTGTAGGTGGCTCTGCTCTTCGCACCCTGGAAGCCCTGGTGGGGCCCAGGTCCTCAGCAGCTTCTGGGGTGGGCGGAACTATGTGGAGCCCAGGGCCTGGCTGGTTCCCCCATGGCCTTCCCCAGCCTCCTGCTCTCGGAAAAGACCGGGCTCAGGAGCGGACACACATCCTGGGAAAGGCACCAAGCCACGGGAACCGAGTGGAGAAGGCTGCCTTGTTTTAAACCTGGGACGGCGTTGGGGGTCAGAAAAGTCCCAGAGCCCTCGGACTGCCACGCTCAGGCTGGAAGGAGGGTCCAGCTCTGTGCCACGTCTGTGGTTGAGGCCGATGGCTCTTGGGGGGCAGCCGCTGCTGTCCCAGGCGCCGACCTTGGCCTCCCCTCCGATGCGGGTGCCTGGGCGTGGGCTCCCCGTGGCTGCTCCCTGTGAGGCCCTGCAGAGTGGGTGCCCCAAGTGCTCACCCGGGGGCCCAGAGGCCCCCACAGGCACCCGTGGCCATGGGCCTTGTTTCCACTCTTTTACAGGGGGAGAAGCGGAGGCACCACGAGAGGAAGCCACTGGGTCCAGACGCCACGGCGTTGGGTGCAGACGCTTGGTGGAGGCTGGGATGTGGCGTCCCAAAGGCTTGAGGACTCACAGGGCATCACGGTGGCCTCAGCAGCTCGCATGGGCCCCGTAGGCAGTGGCAGGCTGGGACTGGCCCCTCTACTGCCCGCACCTCTGCCCTGTCCAGGGGCAAGTTTCCCTGGATTTGTGCCCTGACTTCTTGCCCTGCTCAGCCCGCGTGACTGTCCAGGCTGCGGCGGTCCTGTCTGATGGTCCTTTGAAGGCCCTGTGCTCCACTGGACATTGTGGGTCGTCCCCTGTACCTTGCAGAGCCACGTGACGGCCACCGAGGGCTGGTGACACTGTGCTCCCTTCTGTGGCCTCGGCCCACCCAGGTTCAAATGCTGGCAGGTCTGTGTGGCTGGTCGAGGTGAGTTCCCGAATGTCCCTTGTTTGTGTGGCACCGTGGCCCATGCTGCCACGAGGCCTCAGTGAAGCAGTGGATGGGATCTCACACGGGGCTCCATGTCCACTGCCGCCGGCACCTCACAAACCCTGTTGCCCCTCTCGTCCTTGGGCCCTTGCTGGCACAGGGAGCCCCCGCGCCTTGAACCAGAGCGGAAGTTTCCATCTTCCCGGCCTTGCTTGTTAGACTTCAGACCCACCGCCTGCCCCTTTTCCTGGCGACCGACCTCCTCCGTCTGCTTCTACCTGAGTGACGGACCTCGTCCCTCGTCCAGTCTCGGGCGCTGGTGTGCACTTGTGGCTGAGGGGTCCTTACAGCAGCACCTGAGGACAGCCAGGGTCACAAATGGGTCGTGTCCTGGGAGGGGAGGGGCTGAGGGTGGGTGTGAGGGCGGCCCTGGCTGTCCAGGGCCAGGCCAGCCTTCCTCGCAGTCCCAGAGCCCGGAGGGGGAGGCAGGGGCTCGAGGGCGTAGTGATGGGGTTCGGGCTCTTGCTTCTCCTCACTCCTTTTAGAAACACCGTGCGGGGGGCAACAAGTGGCCTTGTAGACCCCCAAGAAGGGGCAGAGCAGACCTGAGGGGGCAGCCACCCCCAGCTCTGTGCTCCTGGCTGTGCGCAGTTTTTCGAGTTGAAGGAAGAAGGATGGAGGAGCCACAGCCCGGCTGAGGGGCCGTAAGGACCTGGAGACGCAGGAGTGAGACGTGCCAGCCATGGGTCCTGCTTATCCCTGATGCCAAGGGATCAAAATAGAACTGATCCCATGAATCCTAAACTCTGACAAGTGATGTTCTTCAAAACACAAAAAAACCCGGAAAGACAAACTCGGCCCTGAATTGCAGCACGACTCAAGTGTCTTTGTTTAATGAAACCAGTGATGGAGCGTTTGGTTAACGAGGCTGCGACCTGTGTTTGTGGGTCCCTGAAGTCCCTAAATTTCTCACACTCTGAATCTCGACCTCGGGGGACACCAGCCAGGACAGCCAGTGAGTTCCCCGAGCGGCAAAGGAGACGCTGCTGTGGGCGGCTACCTGTGCGGTCTGGGCGCCTCTGGGCGCCTGGCACGCCGGGCAGAGCTGCACACAGTGTTTCCTCAGGCCTCGTCACTACGTCCGGAAGTGGCCTGCTGCAGTTACAGAGCACAGCCGGGGTGCCCGCCCGCTGCCCGCTCCCTCCTCCCAGCCCTGTTGACACAGCCCTCCTTGCTGCAGGGTCTTTACTGGGACTCAACGGACCCAAGCAGAGCTCTGTGGCTCACAGGAGCCATGGGCAGTGAGGGTGACAGTGACAGATGGAGCGTGCCCTCCCCAGCCCAGCCCACCTCAAATGGCCCAGTGGAGAAATAAAAATAGTAAAAAAAAAAAAAAAAAACTTTTAAATACATAACTGTGCAAGAGAAATCATGTGGAAGTCACAGTGATCTCCTTAAAATTTAGGAAATGCTCTGCTTTATCCCAGCCTCGTGGACTCTGTGGGGGGAGCGGTTTCTGCTCTAATTGCAATGTCTTTTCTTTTTCTTTTTCTTTTTGGTACTGGGGGCTGAACCCAGGGCCTCATGCCTGCATGCTCTGCAAGTGCTGGACCACTGAGCTGCACCCTCAGTGCATTTTTTTTTTCAGTACTGGGGGTTGAACCCAGGGCCTCGCGCCTGCATGCTCTGCAAGTGCTGGACCACTGAGCTGCACCCCCAGCCCATTTTTTCTTTTACTTTTTTTTTTGAGACAGGGTCTCACTAAGTTACGCTAAATTACGCAGACTGCCTCTGGTCTCAAACTTGCGATCCTCCTGCCTCTGCCTCCTGAGCTGCTGGGATTACAGGTGTGCGCCACCACACTGGGCTTGAATGTCTTTTCTTGAGTAAACAATGAAAATTGATTGGTGACGCCTTTGGCCCCTGCAGTCCGGTGCCACCTCAGAGGGCGTAAGCACAGATCCGGGCTCCCTGGGTGGAGGTACTCAGCCGGCCCCTGCGAGCATCTAAGTCAGACGGGCCCTGGGCTTCCCACCCTATCTATCAACATACAATTACTGTCACCATCGTGTGCGTGGCTGGGCGGAAGGTTACGTGTGCCAGGCAGCATAAAAAAATGTCTGTAATGTTGGCATAATTTTTCATTATCATCTTCATTAAGCGCAGTGAGTGGGAGGAAGAGGTTGCCCCGGCCCAGCCATCACCATGACGACGCTTCCCAAGCTGCCCGCCCGCCCAGTGTCCACCCAAGGGGAGCGGCTGAATGTCCTCATTATTCCACCTCCCGCTCGCCTTGCCCCTGCCAAGGGGGACCAACGCACGGGCCGGTGATTTATCCCCCGATGCCTTCTGACAGCCTGGTATGGTGTCGGGGCGCAAGGCACTGGTCTGATTTCACAGTTTAATTACTGCTAATCTGAGGGGGGCAGAGCTAATGAGCTGCCGGCAATTCTGCAGCAATAGCAAGGATTCATCCCGCGTGCGCCCGGAACACCCCGCCTCTCGCAGCGCCCCCCACGGGCCTGGTTTAAGGAAATTGCCTGTGTTGATTTTTCGGCGTAAGGGGATGACTAAGCAAATACAGAAACGTGAAGGTTGTAAAATTGTAACTATCATAACAATATCGAGAACGGAACGTCACCTCGCGCGTGTCTGGGAATTCTGCCAGCGAGCCCCGGAATGGGCCGCGCCAGCGGCTCCTGGCGGCCGGATCCCGCGCAGGCTGGGCACAAAAGGACAATCGAGCTTCGCCTCCCCCTGGGGCACCCTGGATTCTGTGCGCCACACCTGGACGGACAGCAGCGTCCTTGCTAGGTCTTCTCGCCAGCCCACAAACGCTCACTCCTGCTGCAAAGGCGGCCTCTTCCAGGCTTCTGCGCTGCCTCTCCTGCCTCCTGCCTGCTCTGCTCTGCTCTGCTCCCGAGGATTTTGCACCTTAAGCGTCTCTCACTTGCCAACCTCACATTTCTCACCTGACTCCCCTCCCTTCTTTGCCACTCCCCACTGCCGGCTTCCACCCAACAGTCTGGAACCCCTATCCGATGCGTGTTTACCGTGGAGACAATGTGGGGCCCCAGGGCCCCTTATCTCCTTGATCGCCATGATCCTGGGGCCTGAGCTGGAGTAGCCCCGTTTCTCTCTGCCTCAGCAAGTGCTCTTGTACCTGCAGTTATTGTTCTGCACCCTCCGGCCAACACTCCTGCCCATTCCTGTAGCTGTCTCCAGCTCAGCTTCCCTTTTAGAAGGCCTTGCTATGTAGTCCAGGGTGGCCCTGGACTCCAGATCCTGCTGCCTCTGCCTCCCGAGCGCTGGGATTACAGGTGTGCGCCACCACGCCTGCCCCAGCTTCCTCTGTAGCCCTGAGGAACTCAAGAAAGCTTAGTCCAAGGCAAGGGTTCATCTGCTTCATGAAGCAGCAAGGAGGCTGTGACCAAATGCCACCAGGAGAGGGGTAAACGGACAAAGGTACAAGCCTTCGTCTGCTGCTCAAGTCAAATGCCACATAAATGAAAAGGGTCATGTGTGTGTGACTTCCTGAACTCTTTGTATGACCAACGGCAACATTTCTATATGCTTACTTCTGTATCTTTTTACTTGTAGACGAAGATTCATTTATAGTTCTCCTCATTCTACAAGGGACAGCTCAAAATACTAATCCAATGAAATGGAAAGCATAAATTTCAAAAAATCAGGTCCAAGTAAAATACTAATAAAATGAGAGAGAAAATAAGTCCAAGTGGAATAACTGTGCTGGAGATCACATGACAGAATTTTGAAGACCAATGAACTTTTCATTTTAAATATTTTTTTTTTACCAACATAAATGACAACTATACCCATAGCGCTGCTCCGCACTTTCTGAGACCAGGGTTTGATCCCCAGCACTGCAAAAATGGCAGAAGGATGAGGCAATCCACTTCCAAAGCAATCCTGAAGCAATCCACCATTGAAAACCTTATGAAGGTCTCTGTGAGTACCACCCGACTTGATTGCATTTAACAACAACAATAACCAACATATACATGGAATTCACCACATGGAACATACAAGAACCAAATTGACTTCATTTGTGGAAAGAGATTATGGCAAAGCTCAATATCAAATGTCAGAACAGGACCAGGTGCTCATTGTGGATCAGACCATCAACTGCTCATACACAAGTTCAAACTGAAGCTGAAGAAAATTTGAACAAGTATACGAGAGCCCAGGTATGACCTTGAGTATATCCCACCTCATTTCAGAGACCACCTCAAGAACAAGTTTGATGCATTAGACACTAATGACAGAAGACCAGATGAATTGTGGCATGACATCAAAGATTTCATTCATGATGAAAGCAAAAGGTTATAAAAAGACAGGGACAAAAGAAAAGACCAAATCACATGTCAGAAGAGACTCTGAAACTTGCCCTTGAACATAGAGTGGCTAAAGTAAAAGGAAGACATGATGAAGTTAAGGAACAAAACAAGATTTCAAAGGGCAGCTCAAGAACAAAATCAAATATTATAATGGCATGTGCAAAGAATTGGAGATAGAAAACCAAAATGGAAGAACATACTCTGTTTTTCTCAAATTTAAGGAACTGAAGAAAAAATTCAAGCCTCATGTGGCAATAGTGAAGGATTCTATAGGGAAAATGTGAAATGATGTAGGAAACATCAAAGAAGATAGAAGGAATACAGTCATTATACCAAAAAGAACTGGTGGATGACCAACCATTTCAAGAGGTTTCATATGATCAGGAACCAATGGTCTTGAAGGAAGAAGTGGAAGCTGATTTGAAGGAACTGGTGAAACACAAGGCTCCAGGGACTGGAATACCAACAGAGATGTTTCAACAAACAGATGTAGCACTGGAGGTGCTCACTTGCTTATGCCGAGAGATTTGGAAAACAGCTACCTGGCCAATTGACTGGAAGAGATCAATATTTGTGCCTATTCTGAAGAAAGGAGGTCTTTACAACTGGGTCGGTAAGCAACTTCATGATAAATGGAGAAAAGATTGAGGTTGTCCAAGATTTTGTTTTACTTGGTTCTACAATCAACACCCATTGATACAATAGTCGAGACATCCAAAGACATATTGCACTAGGAAAAGCTGTTGTAAAAGACCTCTTCGAAGTGTTGAAAAGTAAAATGTCACATTGAAGACATAGGTGTGCTTGACTCATGCCATTGTATTTTCAGTTGCATAATATGGTTGTGAAATCTGGATGTTGAATAAGGGAGACAGAAGAATTGATGCTTTTGAATGATGATGTTGGAGATGAATATTGAATTTGCCATGGGCTGCCAAAATAACCAAAAGATCTGTCCTAGAAGAAGGGCAACCAGAGTGCTCCCTGGAAGCAAGAATGACTAGACTGCCTCTTATGTATTTTGGAAATGTAGTCAGGAGAGACCAATCCCTGGAGAAGGACATCATGTTTGGGAGAGTGGCAGGTCAAAGAAAAAAAAAGAAAACCCTCAACTAGATGGATTGACGCAGTGTCTGCAACAATGCGCTTAAACATAAGTAAGATATTGTCCCTGGCACAGAATTGAGGAGTGTTTTGTTCTGTTGTACATAGGGTTGCTGTGAGTTGGACCCAACTCCACAGCACCTAACAACAACTAATTCAGGCTTCCAGGTGCCAACAGCTGCTAATTAGCACTGATTAATTTGATCCTGAGCTTCCCGGAGGCCAAAGCAAAAAAAGAAAAAAAATTCATTACCTGACCCACTGTGTCTCCAAGAAAAATGCAAACTGTTTTGACATGATTAAGTGGACAGTGCTGGGAGTAGTGGCCTGTCCACAATAGAGCTCCATAAGGTTGCTTTTTGTAAGGCTCCTAAGGGCTAGTCGAGGGAACAAGACCTCCACGGCACTGTGGGAGGGGGAGGCTATGACACTGCTAACGTGGGCACAGCTGGGAGGTGCCGAGTCTGATCCCACTTGAGATAATTCACTTAAAAGTTATTGCCTGTCAGGGTCTAACACAGACTGTGCAGTTGCAGTTTGTGCCCTGGTTTTCTGGTGAGGCATGTGGCAACTCAGCAATGTCTTTTCCCTCCTGCCCTCATGGTGCCTGCAATTTAAATATAAGATTCTCGTGACTTTGATTCTCTCTGTTTAGTGTGGTGAATTTAATTTCAGAAACATATTGGAATCCTGCTTAGCTTTGGAGCTGAGTTTATGTACATGGGACAAGATTGGAGGTTTCTGCTGATTTAAAACTGAGTCACAGAATGCATTATGGTATCGTCACAAACCATCATTGCTTAATGATGACACTAAGATTTCTTTCTCCTTCCCTCCTCCCTTCTTCCTTCCTTCCTTCCTTCCTTCCTTCCTTCCTTCCCTTTTTTCTTTACAGTACTGGAGGTTGAGCACAGGACCACACGCTAGGCAAGTGCTTTACCACTGAGATACCCCCCCCTTCATTGTTTATTTTGAGACAGGGTCTTGCTAAGTTGCGCAGGCTGCCTCTGGCCTTGAACTCAAGATCCTCTTGCCTCAGCCTCCAGAGTTGCTGGGATTGCAGGAGTGCACCACAGTGCTCAGCTGGAATGAAATAGTCTTAACAGCCACACACAGAGAAGCCAATTTTTTAAAGAAGTTCTGCTTGTGTATTTACTGATTCCCTCCTCTTGACTCCCATGTATCTAAATACAAATAGATATGTGGAACATATCTTCCATTAATATTTTAAAGGATAAATTCATTCATATTTATTCTTTCTTCCATAGTGATGTCATAGGATTCCCCTAAATGCATTTTCAATCATTTCCTATAAGAGGTGTAAGTAGTATTCTCATTCAAATTACTTCCAAATGAACCATAATTGCAATTTTTTTAACTGAGCCCCTTTGGGAGGCTAGAATGCATTTTACTTTCTATTTTTTATTTTTTCAAATTTCTTTTTAAAATTCATATTTTAATTACATGCATTTATGGGGTACAGTTATAATTCAGTACATATATACGATGTGCAATATCAAATAATTAATAATTCCACCTCCCCAAACATTAAAAAACTTTTGATTAACCTGTAATAATAGTTGCATATGTTTATGAGGTATGGTATTTTGTTTTAAATTGTACGCAGTGTACTGAGTCTCATTATAGGGTCTTCATACAGTTGAGTCCTGTACCTTGCACTTGTTCTCTCCTTCTTTACCCCTCTATCCCTCTGTGTTGCTCCCCCTCCACTCGTCCCCTCTCTGTCCCCTTCCTCCTACAGATGAGTCCCCTTGGATTTTCCAATCTTAGTAGGTGCAGTTATAGCTCCCTTTGAGGTGGACGTGGCTTCAGCATGTGAGTGAAGCCATGCGGTATTTCTCTTTCTGAGACTGAGTTAATTTGCTTAAAGTGATGATCTCCAGAGCCATCCATTTTCCCGCAAATGATATAATTTCATTGTCTTCACAGCTGAATAATACTCCATTGTGTATATGTGCCATGTCTTTAAAATCCATTCATCTGTTGAAGACTATCTGGGCTGATTCCAGAACCTTGCGACTGTGAACAATGCTGCCGTAAAGATGGCAGTGCAGTGTGTCTGTCCCACAGTGACTTCGTTTCCTCTGGGTATGTACACAGCACTGGCATAGCTGGATCATATAGTGGTTTTATTTCTAGTCTTCTGAGGAATCTCCGTACCGATGAACATCATGGCTGCACTAGTTCACGCTCCCACCAGTGATGGCACCTGACAACAACAACCAGCAGTGTAAAAGTGTTCAGCTTTCTCTGCATCCTTGACAGCATTTGCTGTTTGTTTTATCGATGCTAACAATTCTGATTGGGGCGAGATGGAATCTCAGTGTGGTTTTGATTTGCATTTTCCTGATGGCTAGTGATGCTGGACATTTTTCATATGTTTATTGGCCATTTATACTTCTCTTGAGAACTGTCTGTTCGGTTCCAATGCCCATTTATTAACTGGATTTTTGTTTTTAGTTCTTTGTATATCCAAGATATTAATCCTTTGTCAGATGTATAGCTGGAAAAGATTTTCTCCCATTCTGTAGGGTCTCCCTTAACTCTAGTTTTTGTTGCTTTCCTGTGCGAAAGCTTCTTAACGGCATGTAATACCATTTGTCAGTTCTTGGTATTATTTCCTGGGACTATTGGGGGCTTATTAAGAAAACAATTGCCTATGCTTGTATGTTGATTTGTGCCCCTATATTTTTCTCTAGTTGTTTCAAAGGTTCTAGTTTCACATTGAGACCTTTGGTTCATTTTGAATTAATTTTTGTACAGGATGAGAGGTATGGATCTATCTTCATTTTTATATATGGACATCCAGTTTTCCCAGCCCCAGGCGTCTGTCACCTTGTCATGCTGTGAGAGCTTGCATGTGTTTTGATGCTGAAACTATGCCACTGGTAATTCAGATTCGAGCAGGGACACCCATGGTGGACAGGTTTAAGCTGAGCTTCCAAAGACAGACCAGGGAGAAGGGCTTAGGAGCCCGCTCCTGAAACAATTAGCCATTGAAAACCCTATGAATAACAGAGATGCACTGTCAAATATAGTGCTGGAAAATGAGCCACCCAGGCTGGAAGGCATTCAAGAAATGACTGGGAAAGGGTTGCCTCCTCCATGTAGAGTTGACCGTAATGACAGGAATGGAGTAAAGCATCCAGGACCTCCATTTGCTGATGTGGCATGACTAAGATGAGAAGAAATATAGTGGCTCTAACATTGGGCTTGCTGGGGTTTAGCTCAGTTGGTAGAGTGCTGCTCTGCGCACTCTGAGGTCCTGAGTTTGATCCCGAGCACTGCAAAAATGGGAGAAGGATGTGGCAGTCCACTCCCAAATCAACCCAGAAATAATCAGCCATTGAAAACCCTGTGAATAGCAGAGAAGCACTGACAAAGTGCCAGGTATGGCACGGTGTCAGGAGTGTCATTCTGTTGTACATAGGGTCACTATGAATTGGACCTGACTCGATGGCACCTAACAACAGCAACAACATTGGGTTCAAACATAAAAAGTCTGTGTGTGTGGCACAGTGTTGGATAGTGTTTTGTGCTGTTGTACATTGGGACACCATGAGTTGTATCTGACTTGACGGCATCTAGCAATAGCAGCATTTGTTGAAGAGACAGTCTTTCTTCCCCTGTATGCTTTCGGCTCCTTTGTCAAAGCTCAGGTGGCTGTGGCAGCATAGCTTTTTTCCTGGGTATTCTATTCTGTTACATTGATCTTCATGTCTGTTTTTGTGCCAGCACTAAGCTATGTTTGTTCTTCTGGCCCTGTAATATAGTTTGAGATCTGGTATTGTGATGCCTCCACTGCTTCTGTTGCTTAGGATTATTTTGGCTATACATGGTCTTTGTGTTTCCAAATGAATTTTAAGATTGTTTTTTCTATTTCTGTGAAGTATATAACATTGGGATTTTGATGGGGATTGCACTGAATCTGTAGATTGCTTTTGGTAGTGTATCCATTTTCACAATATTAATTCTTCTGGTCTGTGAGCATGAGATGCTGCTCCATTTTCTAGTGTCTTCTTCAGTTTCTTTCTTTCATGTTTGGAGTTTTTATTGTAGGAGTGTTTAGGTTCCTTGTTTAGATTAATGCCTGGATTTTTTGGGGGTGGGTATTGTGAATGGGATTATTTTATTTTTCACTCTGTCCATTATTCATATATAGGAATACTATTGATTTTTGAATGTTAATTTTGTATCCTGCTACTTTGCTAATGGAACTTATTCTAAGAGCTTTCTAGAGGAGTCTTTAAGGTTTTTTAAGTATAGGATCATGTCATCTGCTATCAGGGATAATTTTACTTTTTTGTGTGTGGTACTGAAGGTTGAACCCAAGGCCTTGTGCTTGCTTGCTTTGCAAGTGCTGGACCACTGACCTGCACCCACAGCCCATTTTTTTTTTTTGTACTTTTTTGAGACAGTGTCTCACTAAATTACGCAGACTGCCTCTGGTCTCAAACTTGCAATCCTCCTGCCTCTGCCTTTCACATTATTGGGATTACAGAAGTGCGCCACCATCCTGGGCTTGGATAATCTTACTTCTTCATTCTCTGTTTATATAATTTTTATTTCTTTCTCTTGCTTTATTTCTCTGGCTAGCACTTCAATCACTATATTGCACAAGAGTGGAGAGAGGACATCCTTGTCTTGTTTCTGATTTTAAGGGGAATGCTTTCAGTTTTTCTCCATTTAGTATAATGTTGACTATAGGCTTGTCACATACAGACTTTATGATGTTGAGGTATGTTCCTTCTATTGATGGTATTTTTTTTTTATCACAAAGGGATGCTGCACTTTGTCAAAAGCTTTTTCTGCATTTTTTGATGTGATCATGTGTTTTTTGTCTCCCAGTCTATTGAAGTGCTGCATTACATTTACTGATTTGTGTATGTTGAACCAGCCTTGCATCTGTGGATTGAAGCCCATTTGGTAGTGGCATATGATCCTTTTTGTATGTTGCTGTATTTGGTTGCTGTATTTGGTATTTTACTGAGGATTTTTGCTTGTATGTTTATCAGAGAAATTGGTTTATAATTTTCTTTTTTGTTGTTATGTCCTTATCTGTTTTTGGTATCATAGTGATACTGCCTTGATAGAATGAATTTGAAGTATTTCTTCTCTTTCTATTTTATGGAATAGTTTGAGGAGGATAGGAATTAATTCTTCTTTAAATGTTTGATAGAATTCAGCTACGAACCCGTCAGGGCCTGGCCTTTTCTTTGTTGTGAGATTCTTTATTACTGCCTCAATTTCGTTACTTGCTGTAGGTCTGTTTAAATCATTTATATCCTCTTGGTTTAACTTTGGTAGGTCATATGTGTTAAGGAGTTTGTCCATTTCTTCTGTATTTTCCTTTTTTGGGAGTACAGGCTCTTGGAGTAATCCCTGATGAGCCTCTGTATTTCCTTGTTTATCTGTTATAATCACCCTCTTTTAATCTGTGGTTTTATTAATTTGGATTTTCTCTCTCTCTCTCTCTTTCTTGTAGTTGGCTAAGGGTTTGTCGATCTTGTTAATCTTTTCAAGGAGCCAGTTCTTAGAGAAGCCAAATCTTTAATCAGGCATTTTCTCTGTTGAAGGTCTCAGTGGCTCTCCTCTCTTCAGGTTCAACCGGAGGTTCTCTGCAATTATTAGACCCTGTGCATTCAAAGGTCACGGGCCTTGGGAACAAACAGAGGCGACATCTCTTCGTTTTCCTTCCGTGGCACTGTGAACTTTCCCAAACATATGACCTCACGCTCTCCTCTGGGAAGACCCTCTGTTAAAAGTTCAGGCAGCTCTATGGGGAGCACTTTTGGTCAGCGATGGAACAGATCTGAAAAACAAATTACTAATTTTCATTCACATCCTCAAATATACTAGTCTGTTGTTGTTGTTGTTAGGTGCCGTCGAGTCGGTATCCGACTCATAGCGACCCTCTGTCCAACAGGGGAAACACTATTGTCAGTGCTTCTCTGCTGTTCATAGGGTTTTCAATGGCAGATTGATTTTTGGGAGGGGGTTGCCAGGTCCTTCTCCCAAGCCTACAGCTTCCGGTGTTCCCAGGCGGTCTCCCATCCAGGTACTAACCAGGCCCGACCCTGCTTAGCTTCCGAGATCTGACGGGATCGGATGCCACAGGG
>VMDO01020272.1:0-19413 GCA_007922755.1 Pedetes capensis | reverse complement strand
ATACTAGTCTAGTGTGGGTAAATTAAGCTATGCTCTGAGGGAGGGAGTTGCTCAGCCAGCTGCGGCCCGTGGCAGAGCTGGGAAGCGCCGGAATTCTCTTCGCGGTTGGAAGGATGCATGAAGGCCTTGCTCAGACAGGCCGGTGGCCACAAGCCACATGGCCAGAGGCTGCAGCAGGAGGCTCTGCCAGCTCTGGCCTCTGGGCTCAGCCTTGAGAGCCTGGCACCCTGGCCACATGGTCGTGGGCTGCGTGAAGGTTCACTCAGATGTGGGGGCCACGGGGCCACGATGGCTTAGCGCCTGCCTCCTACCAGTCACCAATGGCCTTGCCCAGACCTGCCCTGGCACCGTCCGTCTCTGCCTCTGTCCCGCAGCTTTGCGTCCTCAACACTTCACTCCTGTGTCCACAGGCGTCGTTGGTCCTCGGACTTGGCTAAGGGCCCCATGGTGGGGCTTCGTCCACACCCTCTTGCTTTGGATGGAGCTGTGTCTCTGTGGTGACAGCAGTAGTTGGATTCATCTGGGTTGAGGTCACTTGGTGAATGAACCAATAAACTCACATTCCAAGTGTCAGGCAGGGCACTAATTTGCTTTTCCATTTGTACCTGGCTGTATTTCAGGAAGATAATTAAGAGAGCCGTGTATATAATTTAGCAAACATCTACTTCAAGATGTGATGAAAATCAAACATAGGACAAGAATGAGAAATAACTCAGAACCAAAAATAATGTTGGCACATAAACCCCACGAAATCCCGCACACCTGCTAGTAGCCACTTCGAACTAGACTACGAGCTTCCCAGCAGCCACTGGGAGGAGGGCAACATGACTCACAGTGTTTATGATAGAAGTCTATTTTTTTGAAAAGTTTAGTGATCCCTAAAATTTAAAAATAAACACCCCAGACTTTGCAGAGATGTATGAAAGTGGACTACCCAGCATCCTCAAAGGCGTGTTTGTCGGAGAGAGACGCGAATGCCCGGGGCTGCTGGCTGTGTGAGCCCGGGGAGGTCTGTTCATTATGCACCTGGTGGCCAGGGTGGGGGGTCCTTGGGAGGAGCCCACGCAGGGCTGAGGACGGAGCCTCGACAGTGAGGCTGCAGGCTGTCACCCTGCTGGCCGCCTCAGGGGCGGGTAGGAGCTAAGGCTGCACTGGGACCAGGGCTCTGCTCCCCAGCAAGCCAGGCACAGAGCAGCTGTGTTCCTGAACTGTCCTGGCAGGCTCAGCTCATCCCCGCCATGACATTGCTGCCTTTGGAGATGCTAGAGGGAGATGTGGTGACGCAACTCTCTGAAATGAGGTTAGAGGTGCGGGGTGGGGGCAGCCGATGGACTACCACCTGCGGGCCTCCGGCCAAGTGAGACAGGGCCTACAGGGTGCTCAGCCCCACAGGGCTGCGGATAGGATTTGCAAGTGTTTCATCCAAATGTGCCGGTCATGGTGGGGCACTCCGGTAATCCACAAGCTGTGGAGGATGATGCAGGAGGATCCCAGTTCGAGGACAGCCTGGACAATACATTTTTAGGGGCTGGGATTTAGCTCAGTTGGTAGAGCGCTGCTCTGTAGTCTCTGAGGTCCTGAGTTTGATTCCCAGCACCACAAAAATGGGAGAAGGACGTGGCAACCCACTCCCAAGGCAATCCTGAAACAGCCATCCATTGAAAACCCTACGAGGGTCGCTATGAGTAGAACACGACTCAATGGCACCTAACAGCAACAACAATCCAAACATAATAACCATAACAGCCGCCAGCCATGGGGACCATCTGTCCCCAACAGAGTGGGGCCTCAGGGCTGCCGACCCAGACCTGCTGGGGCTGTGTTTGCATCTCTGACCTGCTAGAGGCTGCTGGGACTGTGTGGGTCCCACAGCCAGCCTCACGGCCCATCCCGGGCTGCAAGGCGGAGTCCGCACCTGCTGTGAGGGAGGACTTCCAGGTAGGAAGCAAAGCCTGGGAGGTTAGAGGCAGGGCGGAGGCCACTCTCTGCCACTGGGTTCTTCATCTGTGACATGGTGGTGCAGAGCGCCTCACCCCGCCCCTCGAGACCGTTACCACGAGGCCCGAGCAAGGCTCTTTCCACCTCCTACATCAGAGCCGGGCTCTAACCTAATCCTTACTAATTCTAGACAACTGCTATGACAAGCGCCATTGGACAAAGCCAACATGTTATTTGATTAAATTAGTTTGGTACTGGGGGCTGAAGGCAGAGCCTCACACACACTGTGCCAGTGCTCCCCCACCGAGCTGCACTCTCAGCCCTTTGGTACTTTTTATCTCGAGACAGGGTCTCCCTAAGTTACACAGGCTGCCGCTGGCCTCGAACCTGTGATCCTCCTGTCTCTGCCTCCTGAGATGCTGGGGTGATGGGCGTGAGCCACCATGCCTAGCTCAAAGCCAACATTTTAAATGAGAATATCATAATGGTCATGTTCCAAAGGAATAGGGATTTCTCCTTGGCCAGCAGCCCAATTTCTCTCTATCTTCCTAACACCCTCTCTGAGGCCACACCTCACACCCACTGGCTGCATATGACGTGGTTGCCCTGCCACAGCTCCGCCATCAGACACCTATTCCTTTGAAGGCTCCCTGGAAACGACAACGGCCCATAGAGTTAGACGTGTTGAGCTTGAACACGCCATGCCTGAGTGTTGCGGCTGTTCTAGGAATGCCCTTTTGACTTAGACAATAGGCTTGCAGAAACTCCCCGCAGAAAGAGGAGGAAAGGGTGCTTTAAAGTAGGGTGAGGGGTGGAGGAGTGAGGCCCCAGTTTGCAGACCATGAGCCCTGCTTCTGTGCCATTAGTGCCCCTCGCGGCTCGCTCCTTGGGCACCTGGAAACTTCCCCTCCACACAGCTCTGTCAGCTCTGCCTCTCACCCTCCCACCCCACCAGGACCCGCTTCTCAGTGTCCCCAGCACCTGGCGGGCCTCCCAGGAACTGACCTGTGGCGCCTCCGCACCCTCCTAGGACTGAGCGTGGCTGCCACCAAGATGAGTGTGGAGCTGCTCACGTGGCGGAGTGGCCGTGTGGTGGAGCAGGCACCACCAGGCTGTGGCTACAGTGAACGACTGCTCCCTTCCTCCGCTGTGGGCACCACCACAAAGCACAGGAGCTGCAGGGCCATCCAGGCCTAGCCACCGCCCTTCCTGTTCCCCTCCAAGGCTCCGCCGAGGGACCCTGCCCAGACCTTCACGCCCTGCTGGCGTTGAGGGGCTCAGAGCCTGCCTCTGACCCCATGTCACCCTGTGCTTCAGGCTGAGATGGGCGGGAGGACAGGTGGTAACCAGATGTTGCAGGACGGCGGTGGTGACGGGCATGGGTGGGCTCTGGGCACCCGGGGCCTGGCGACCCTCACGGCCCCATGTGGACAGGGCCTCAGGCAGTGGGGTGTGAGGAGTGGGTGTAGGGACCCAGGCAGGAGCTTCCTGCCAGGTGCCATGGGCCCCGGGAAGGGGGCTAGGCAGCCCACATGGGGCCCACATGGGGAGCAGGTGTGTGGACCGCAGCCTCTGCCCTCCAAGGGACACTAGCAGGACCTGAAGACGTGCGGGGTGAGAGGAGGAGTGGCCACCGCCTCCCCCAGGCTTCTGTGAGCTGCCGCTCCGACTCTCCAGGCAGACCGTGCCCGTGCCAGTGGCCACACTGTCAGAATAGAACAAGAGGCCCAGGGCGCTCAAGGGCCAGTGAGGGGCCCCCGGAGCGAGGCTGAGGCCGCATTTGTGGAGCGCAGGAAGGAGGCAGCTTCCCTCGCGCTGAGACTCGATGGGGAACCTCACACCTTGCAGGGGGCCCTTGCTTTCCAACAGCTCCCAGCAAAAAGTTTCAATCAGAAGCAAAGCACTCATTAGGCCAGAGAGCACGCCTGTCTGAAATCCATTCTGGACACGAACAGCAGTTAGAGGAAGTAGTTTTGTTAGAAACAAACAAGAAGTCTTTTTGCAACCACTTGAATTCTTAAAACTCACACAGAAAATTGGGTTCAGGCATGGGTGCAGGTTCGGTATGTTACACTTCAGAGAGTTCAGGTCCAGTCAGGCTCTGATTTCAATCCTATGTGTAGACAGCAGGCCTTCAAACCAAACTTAAACCTGAACCCTGAACCTCTTCTGGTTTGAGGATTTAAATTTTTTTTCTGAACCCAAATCTGAACTTGAACCCAGTGAAAACCTGGGCTTAGTTTCAAATTTTAATTTTTTAAATCATTAGCTATATAAAAATTGAAAAACAATGAAAAAAATTGTCAACGTATACATAGGATTAAAATTTAAACTCCAGCCCAAACCTTCTAAATTTTAACACACTGAACCTGAGCACAATTTTCCACAGGTTTGAAGCCTTGAGTCTTACAATGAAAGCTAAACGTGATGAAAGCTAAACGTTGGGGCCAGTTTTGCCCCTCCCTTGAGGAGGGCCACCTCTGTGTGTGGCACCTGGCACACGGTCGGAACAACCTGACTGTTCAGTGTGAGGGTGCCCGGGGCCCTGGGATGTTGCCATTTGGGGCCAAGTCTCTTTGGCTGGAGGATGCTGGGTGGGGCCTGTGGGCTGGGAGGGATGACCAACCGGGGGGGATGGAGTGGACCCATTTTGTAGCCAACAAGGGCCAGGGTGGATCAGAATAGCCAGGTGGAATGGAGCCTGTGAGCCGGCTGCCTTTTCTCTCCTCCCTCTCCCTTCCCCTTCCTGTATTTAGGCCTCCGTCTCTCCCTCCACACACCATACCCCTTTAGGGAATGCCTACATTCTCACGTCCAAATCAGCCACGACTCCTGTGTGATCCCCGGGCATCACAAATGGGTGAGAGGACCAAGCAGGGCTGACGCCTGGGGTCAGGCGGAGGCGCCTTCCCTTCTGGGTGCTGCCCTCATGCCATGGACTTCCTGGTACCATGGTGGTCACATCTACAGACTGAGGATGGGAAGGATGCAGCTGGACTCGGCCAGTGTAGCCACATCCTGCCACCCCAGGCGTCATTCGAAAGTGGCGCCCCTCTGGGGACAGGCACTGGGCTCTCCTACGCGGATTAGCAATGGAGTCTGGAACAGTCTGAGGCACAGCACTCACTGTCAGTCTCGTGTCTGGCTGTTGACGTGAGCGACTGAACTTCCCACGCAGTGAGAAATGCAAGTCCAGGCACTAATGGACAGCGGTCCTCCTAGCTGATCCGTATCCGCGAGGCCCAAAGCTGGGCCTGGACGCGGAGAAGACAACGCACTTCTCGCTCCTCAGTCTTTCGCTCTGGCGGGTTTAAAGCATGAAAGACCTAGCCGTAAGATGTCCCCCGAAATTTAGCTCCTTTTGCCAAAAAAAGTGCTCCACCAGTAATATTTGTTGACACGCTGTTGACTTGCATGGTGTCAAGCGCCTGTAGATGAATCTTTACACCACAGCAAATGACACAAAGAGGCCAAGTTCCGGCCAATCAGAGCAAAACCCAGCTCGCTGATAACCACCGGAGAACCAAGCATTGCTGAACGAGAAGGTACAGTAAACCGAGGTTACAGGAGGCCATGTGCCTCGCAGCCCTCCACCCTCTGACCACAGGCAAGGACAGGTGAGGAGGAAAATAAAAAACACCAAATCCAAACTCTGCTGGCGGTCTGCGGGGATGTGCGCGGTGAATGCTCTACGTAAAGCCATTGCACAATGTCGGGGAGACGCAGCTGTTCTCCTGTGTAACGGAGGTGACAGAGACGGCCCCAAGGCCACCTGCTCCAGGTCCATCTCCCGCTCAGCTCAGGCCCAGGTGATGCGTGATGTCCTGCCGGGAAGAGGCTGAGCGCCAGCTGCAGGAGTGTGCACAAAAGGCCCGGCCGCCTTGCTGGGCCTGCGACCAGCCCCGGGGAGTCTTGGGCCTCAAGCAAAACCCACCAAGAAGCAAAAACATTGTTTTTTGGTCATCGCAATGGGGCCTTAAGTATAAAACTGAGTTGAGGCACTGATGTTGCTGTTGTTAGGTGCCGTTGAGTGGGTGTCCGACTCCTAGAGACCCCACGTACAACAGGTGAAACACTATTGTCAGTGCTTCTCTACTGTTCATAGGGTTTCCAATGGTGGATTGATTTTTGGGAGTGGGTTGCCAGGTCCTTCTCCCAAACCTACAGCACCTAGTATTCCCAGGCAGTCTCCCATCCAGGTACTAACCAGGCCTGACCCTGCTTAGCTTCTGAGATCTGACAGGCTTAGATGCCACAGGGCTACGGCTGCAGGTGTATTGCTCATAGGGGCCAAGACAACAAGCGAGATGCTCATGATTTTATAACCCTACTACTTATTTTTTCTCCAAGCTGTGCCTGTTCTGGCCCGCCTCCAGGTGTCTCTGTAGGCAGGTCACCCCCCCTTCCCTCTATCGCCCCCTTCCTCCACATTCCTAGTAAACACAGCAGGCCGTATGAAGGAGCGGGCGAACCTGAACGAGAATTTCCAGGTGAGGTCAGAGCATCCAGCCCATCTGTCAATGCACACAGTGGGGCCGTGACTCTGCACAGCTAGGTGCCGAGGGGGGAAGACCAGAAGACAGGTGAGACTTGGGCCAATCCCAGGGGCCCTGGCCAGAGGCAGTGGGCACCCAGTGTGACACAGGGCCAGCTGAGGGTCACCTGCACCACAGGCGCATCTCAGTACGGTGGCAAGCGCAGCAGGGAAGCGATGGCCACCACACTGGGTTTTCACCCTGGCCCAGCACCTCCCCACCATGGCAGACCCTGGACAGGGACCGAGCTCCTCTGTGCCTCGGTTTCTTCACTTGTGCAGTGGGACCTCACCTGTTTCCGAGGGTTGCCGTGAGGACACGTGAACAGACCTGGCACATGATTAGCTCTTGGTGATATGGGTTCCACCTGCGTCCTGTGACTCCAGGAAACCATGAAGGTTCCCAGATCCCAACCCTCTGTGTCCGGAAGTCGGTGCCCTCCCCGTGCGCCTCAGAGGAGACCCACCCTGGCCCCCGTCGGCCGTGGACAGGGCCACTGTGGCGGTCGGCGTCCTGTGACTGCCTGACCCAGGCGCCTTGCGAAGAGAAGGCTCCTCTGGCTCAGCGCCCCGGAGGGTGGCGCCCAAGCCTACGCGCGCAGCCCCGTCTGGTGAAGGTAGCGGCAGCAGCTGAGATGCCCAGGCTGACCAAGGACCCGGAGTTGTCCCGAATGACCCCTTCATCTTAGGATTCTGTCCTGCAGACCCCACTCCACAAATTCCTTTAAAAGATCCCTAGAACAAAGGGCTGTAGATATGGGCAGTAACTTCCGGGAACTCCCAGGCCTCAGGATAATACAAATGGCCTGCTTTAGCAACTCAAAGCCCCCCCTTATCTCAAAGCCCCACCTTATTTGGACTTTCGCCTTCTCCACCCCCTCCTTCCCTGCTTGTAACCCACAATATAAGACTTTACCCTGCAGTGAGTCAGGTCCCGACACTGAACCCCTGTGCCAGTGAGGTGCGGTGCCCTCGAGCTCGAGGTTTAATAAAGGCTCTTTGTTATCGCATGTGACTTCGGACTCCCTGGTGGTCTTTGGGGAACTCAAACTTTGGGTACAACAGTAGCGAGTCATGGCGAGCGCATGCGCAGCAACAGGCCCCCCCCCACCTCTAGTCCAGCAGAGGCCGGCTTGTCGTCACTGGTCGACGTGAGCAAAACGCTTGTTGACAGGACTTCGGCTCAGCTTTTCCCTCCTGCCAGCCCCTGAGTCTGCCATCCCTCACCCTACGACACCGGCAGCAGACGCCCTGAACAGGCAGCCTGGGGGTCAAACCTCCCCTGGCACAGTCCCATCGCAGCCACTCCACCCCTTCCCACAGTGGGCTCCTCTGGCCTTGTTCTTGGCCCTCTGCAGACAAAGCCGTCACCCGGCTCCATGGCACCCCTCCCCCAGCACTCCCCTCAGTGCCCAGACCCCAGGGCATCCCGGGGCACCTGTCCCCATCGAGCCACTCTCCCCGGGCTGCAGTCCTGTTACTCTGCTTGCCATAGTCTTTCAGAATGGATGTCTCTCCTCCCAAGTCTAGATTTCTTCTGTATTTGATACACTGTAGCAGTGTCAGTTTGGTTATTATGTAATCAAAGTAGACCAACGGCTGGATTGCTGTCCTGACCTGCTTGGATTTAGCTCAGTTGGTAGAGTGCTGCTCTGCAGTCTCTGAGGTCCCAAGTTCAATTCCCAGCACCGCAAAAATGGGAGGACGTGGCAACCCACTCCCAAGGCAATCCAGAAACAGTCAGCCATTGAAAACCCTATGAGGGTTGCTATGAGTTGGACACGACTCGACTCGATGGCACCTAACAACAACGACAACTTGACCTAACAGGGTAATTCTTAACCCTCTCCATCAAGGCTGGCGTCAAACCTCTGAGGGCTGTCTTTCCGACTTGCTCACCTGGACGTGGCCAGGTGTGGCCTTGGATCGGAGGCCCACGACAGTGCTGCGTGTGCTCTGCAACATCCGTCACCTGAGCTGTCCCCACTTTCAGCAGAGCCCAGATCCCTCCTGTTCTGGGGCTGCACAGGTCAGCACACTGCCTGTGGTCAGAGCCCTCAGGCCGTGCCGGGTGGTGTGGCGCCGTAAGCTGCAGGGTGGGAGGACTGTCACCAAACGCGGAGGAGCGGTGCCTCTTCCTGGCTGTCTTGCCCTTGGTTAATCATTTTTCCTGTTCTCATCAAGTCACCCCAGCTCCACAGCATCCAAAACATTCTGTACAACGTCTGCCTCCATTACCAGCCCCAGCCTCCCGGCTCACTCCAAACCGCATTACTGTCATGGCGCATGGCCAGCCTGGGGGATCACTGTCACTTCCTGAGCTGTGGGAGGCAGGCCCCAGAGCCCACGGGTGTGCGGCAGAGCAGAGGTCGTGAGCCCACAAAGGCCTGACGCCTTTAGTCGCGTATGTCCCTCTAGGCTCAGCACAGATGGCCCTGGGTTTTCAGGTGTGGGGAGCAGGGGTGGCCTGGGGTGTGTGGCACTAAGTCCCTCTCTCCTGCACAAGATCAGGCTCCCCAGCCAGGTGGCTTCACCACACCCAATGCAGGCGCCTCCCTGTGGGCAGAAATGGAGGGACAGCCACGGCTGGAAGCGATGGACCTTGGAAGCGATGGACCGGAACACAGCTAACTGCTGCCACAGGAACCAGGCTCATGAGCTCCGCCCTGTCCAGGCCTCCAGCTGGGCTCAGTGGGTCTGGGCTCAGGAGCTGGGGATGGAACGGGTGCAGGGTCGGAGTGCGTGTGGGTTGGGTGCAATTGACTGCTGGAGGCACCCTGCAGGCACACGCTTGGCATCGGAAGGCAGAGAGAGGGAATCAGCACGGAAGCGAATGCCACGGCTCCCATCTGACACGAACAGGGCTCTGGCTTTTTAACGGACCATCCAGGCGTGGAAAGCTGCTCGGGGTTGGCCTATGAAATCGCACACCCAGGCCTGTTGTCTATAATCTTAACAGAAGTGGCAGAAATAATCTGAGAGAGACCATCTAGAAACTCATGCATGTGTAATGTACCGGTTGCTCCCGGGTGCCTTCCGTGGGAGGCGTGGCTGTGGTCCTTAAGAGAGCATTTGCAAAAGGCCTGCCCAGGGGGAGGCCTCACGGCGGCAACACAGCACTTCCCTCCCACGCAAGGACAGGACGGGAGCGGAGGTGGGGACCAGAGTGATTGAGAGCAGAGTGCTGCTTTCCTTCCTTAATTGGAGACCTCTTGGGGTAGCGGAAAGTCCTTGTTCTTCCCTCTGCAGAATGCTGCATGCACAGCGGTGTGGCATGGGCTGCAGCAGCACTGCCCCAGCACGCAGGCCTGCTGCTGCCAGCACCACCTGACACATCGGAGCGGACGCTTCCAGCCAGACACATCGGCTGTCAGGGTTCCTGCACTCAGCCTGGGACATCCGTCCTTCCACACCAGGAAGGGCCCACACACACGCGCTTGGCTGTGGTGTTACTTAGTTCTGGTTTGGCCTGAGAGGACTTGACAGCTACGACCCTCTCATGTCCTGTTTATTTAACCTGGTATAAAATAATCTTGGGCTGGTGTTTAGCTCAGTTGGTAGAGCGCTGCTCTGCTCTTTCTGGGACCCCGGGTTCGATCCCCAGCACTGCAGACACGGGAGGAGGATGTGGCAATCCACTACAGAAGCAATCCTGAAACAGCCATTGAAAACCCTACGAATAGCAGAGAAGCCCTGACACAGGGCGGGCCTGGCAGTGTTGGGGAGGGTTTCGTTCTGTTGTGGAAAGGAGGGCTGTGAGTTGGATCCAACTCAATGGCCCCTAACAACATCAACAACACTCTCTTAGCACTTACAGCAGTCAGCAAGCCCACCCATAACAAGTCCTGCAAAGAACATGAGGTCTGTAGACGTGATTCTGGGAACCAGGGTCGAACGTGCAGAACCCCCCTCTGAGGACAGCTGCGTGCGCTTGCTTGCCTGTGATCTGGGCGCTGGCTCTCTCTGCTCCGACTCTGAAGCGGAGACGCTTTCTCGTGCAGACTCCCGGATGGTAATGCACCATCCTGCCTTCCTTCGAAGGGCTTCCTCTCCAGGCTGCCTGTCCTTGCTCCAGGCCCTGCGTGGCATGGGCACCACCGTTTGTTCAGGTAGAAAAGTAAACCAGTGAGGTCATGTGTGTCCCGAAGGCCACCTGAGAAGCTGGCGGAACAGCGGGACCTTTCCTCTCCTCTTTCCAGCATGGCATTTCTCAGCCCTCGGGGATGTAAACTCAGCCAGTGATTGGACCTTATTGCCTATGGGTTTAAGGTTTACGCCTCTGGAGCGAAAGATGCTGATGCTATGAGTGCAAAGGGGAGAAAAATGGGGAGGGTGTTCTCAGTCCTTTAGGAAATGGTCTTGAACTCTGCTTCGGGGTGGACCGCGCGGTGCCCAACATTATGGAAGCTGTCATACGTCCTATGGCTCTGGCCCCCGACTTGCTAATATTCCCATGAGCTCTACAGAAGATAGAAGAGATGGCCTGACCGAGTCCAAGGGCTCCCACCCACGGTCGGGGGCCCAGGTGGGCGATCCTCAGTTGTTCCTAGTGTCTTCAGTGACAGGCTAGAGAATGGTGGCCGGGGTCATCTGCATCTTTGGGGGTCACTTATTTGCCCCCTCCCAGTGGTGGGAGGTGCTCCGGGGACAACACTACGCCTGGGGTGGGTACCCTGTGGTCGGCATTTGCTAAGTGGGTGGGCCTGGCACATAGAGGCGTCTGCCTCAGGAAACCCTGCGACGGTGCCGGGGACGGCCTCAGCTCACTGCCACAGACCCACAGCCCAGCAGCTGCACCCCCCAGCCATCCTCAGCCCTACCTGGCAAAGGGCTCAGAAAGCAACTAACTCCGGAGGGGGGCAGAGGCTGAGCACCCTCTGCTCCCGTGCTGCAGACAGTCAGTCTCTGGGGGTCTCAGGATGTCTGAGCAAACCTGAGCCTCCCAGCAGGCCGGTCCCAGGCTTTATCCACAGAATTCTGCCATAAGAAAATGAGCCAAGCTGGGCGCGGTGGCGCATGCCTGTAATCCCAGCAGCTTGGAAGGTGGAGGCAGGAGGATCACGAGTTCGAGACCAGAGGCAGTCTATGTAACTTAGTGAGACCCTGTCTCAAAAAGTAAAAAAATGGGCTGGGGGCATAGCTCAGTGGTCCAGCACTTGCAAAGCATGCAGGTGCGAGGCCCTGGGTTCAACCCCCAGTACTGCAAAAAAGAAAAAAAAAAAAAAGATAAGAAAAGAAAAAAAAAGAAAAAGAAAAAAAAAAAAAAAAGAAAGAAAACAAGCCAGTACTGTGGCTGAGCTCCAGGGTGTCAGTAACGCAGCTGGGGTGTTTCAGGCTTGGGATATGAAATGAGATGGAGGGGAGCCGATTCCTCAGCGGGAACCCCCACTTCCTCATCGGAGGCCAAGTTAGCAGATGGAGCCGGGAGGAGAGGGCAGCCCGGAGCCAGCCACAGGCCGAGGCGGGTCCCATCCGTGGATGCTTCTGCTCTGTCCTCTACAGCAGCAAGTGAAACAGCCACTTCACACTGCCTCAGGGATTAAACAGAGCAGTGTGGGTCTGTGCGTCTATGCAATCTTGGCACAGTGCTGGGAACTGTTGAGTAAACATTTAAAAAGTGATCATCGCGAGCGATGCACCAAATGGGGGCCTGGCACGGGCTGGAATAAGAGCTTTATTAAGTGAAACGGAGGCGCGTTTGGAGAAAGACCTTTTGACGGTCTCTTGGTGTCTGTGTCCCCATGGTCATTTCTACATAAGTCATCCCTGGTGACCAGGACGTGGTGGGCTTCCCACAGGTGCACACAGAGGTGACCAGCTGCGTCCATTGCCCCAAGGGGCTTCTTCATCTGGGGCTCCCGGCAGGTCTCGCTGCGGCTGCTGGCTCTCACCGGCACAGCGAAAACGGTGAGGCATGCGGAAGCCGCGCCACCTCTGATCACCAGCCCGGGTGGCAGAGGAGGCTGCAGAGCCCGAGAGCAGGGCTAAGAGGGCGGATGGCACTGGGCTGGCCACAGCCCAGGACACCCCTTCCCAGCACCCCCAACACCAGGGTTGAGTGCAGGTAGCTGTGGCAGCCCCTCTGCCCTGGGTACCCTAACCGTCTGCAGAGCGGAGGGCACCCCTGTCTGGCAGTGGTGCTGTGGGTGGAGGGCCGGAGGGGACAGAGGGGCTCCGCAGCTCTGGGCTGGCGGGTCCTGGGCCTGCGTAAGGGCGGAGCCGAGTCAGCTGGAAGCAGAGAGGCGAGAACCTTCTAGGCTGAGCTCCTGGGACGGGCGGTGGCGGGGCCAGTGTAGACGCTTCTTCCCTTTGTACAGGGATGTGGGAGAGGGCCTCATTTGGGTGATGGGGGCGTCTGTAAGCCAGGAGCATGGGTGGGGCTGAGGAGATGCCACCTGGGGGCCTTGCACTCTGTGATACCCCAGAGAAGCATCCCCCCCACACAGACGGCAGGCATGACGTCAGAAGGGAGGTGGCCACTCTGAGGATGCAGAGGCACCTGGAGCCTTCGCCTGGCTGGGGGTTCTTGTGCTCGGCCCGGGGTAGGGGCTCAAGGGAAGACAGGCCAAGGTGGCCCACCTGGCCTCCCGGCAGCCACTGCACCGCTCATACCCACCAGGGTGCTGTCTCACCCACCCCAGATCCCTCTCAGCAGATCTGTGGAAATGTTGGGGATTTTTAAAGCACTCCATACATAGGGTCCCTCTAACCAGCATGAGGGGCTAACACTCAGGCTACATTCTACTCACTCCTTTATCCCCCCTCCCATCAAGTGAGCAAAGATGGCCCCTGCCCAGCCTCACCAGCCTCAACCACCTCAGTTTTGATTGGCTACCCCTAGCACCTCAGTTAAATAACTGCCCCTACCTGGCAGGTATGACAGTTTACCTGCTGTACCTGTCAGGAATGTGCCCTGATTGGCTGCTCTCAGTACACACCTTCTCCCAGGAGCCTATATAAGCAAGCTCCTGGACCCCACCTTCACCCTCTTGTTTTCACCTGCTACCGGACCCCATCACCTTGACCCAGTGCTCCCCAATCCTGTGGAAGACCACCTAGCAAGCCCACAAATCAAGACCAGGGGCCCCAAAGCGCCGAAGGCTACAAGCAAGCCACGAAGGGCTTTCCAATTCCTCCCACCCTTGGGAAGGAGGGAGGCAGAGAAGGCGAGCTGTGAGAGCCAAGACCACCGGACCTCCAGCCCAGCGGAACACCAACTGCTTGTAGCTGTGCCTTTAAGGCTGAGCTGTACCATCAGTGAGCCTGCACATTCTATGCTGCAGCCTTAGAGCTAGCACTTGAGCACTTGACAGGGGCTGCTTGCTGGTTGCACCCCACTTGGGGAGTAACTCAATAAACCTTCCCTTTCCTGTTTCCTGCAGAAGGTCTCCCGAGGTCCTTCTTTGGTGCTTCTGGTCACCACACCAACCCGGTCCAGTGGTACCCACTTGGTGTCAGGGCAAGGCTCTGACCTCTGCCAGGCCTGAGCCGAACCCCGACACGGAAACATAAAAGCTGCATGGAATTTGGGCAGCTCTCCTTGGGACTGGCCTCCTCTGTGACTTCTCAGTGGGACCTGTGCATCCCCAGGGATGTGAGGGATGGGACTGCTCCACCCTCGGGAACCAGAATGGGACAGATCTGCCCTCCTGGGCAGCATCTGAGGACATGTGGGGAGGGAGGAGGGACAGAGACAAGCCAGCTCCTCGGAGGCGACCCACTGCCAGGGCTCCTTCTCTGCAGCTGGGGGAGGGACGAGTGCGCACTGAGGGCACAGTCTCCTTCGGGTGACGCAAGCCCCATGTCCACTCTCTCCTGTGTGTCCGCCTTGCTCTGTGCAGGAGACACAGCAGAGCAGACCCCCCAGGCATGGCTGTGAGCAGAGGTCCCTGAGGTGCCACTGCCCAGCATCCCAAGAAAGTGTCGCCCCACAGGCGCCACCCAGGAAGAGAGCCAAGCTCAAAATTCTCAGTGCGGCTGCACGGGTCTCACGCTCACACCACAGAAGGCAGGAACATGGTCCCTACATATGACTGTTAGAATCCACAGAAGACACAGGGAAGGCCACTGTCAATCCTGTCCTACAGGTCCAAGCAACCACAATAGAGCAACTCGCACAAACACTGAGAACTGTAACATTGCTCTTTGCAGAAGAGGTGGCTGTCACCAGGCCCCAGAGCCCAACTCAATACCCTGGCACTAACAAGGGGTCAGCAGTATGCGGGCGAGGGGATGGGCTGGGCGCCAAGTCTCCTTTCTGCCAGTTCTGTTCCCTAAGAGAGAGGGGCAGGAAAACGAGCCTCACTCGCCGTGGGAACAAGGCTGCGTGCCCAGGAGTATGTTCATCCAGAAATGCCTGGGAGTAGCCAGGAAAATGACAGAGTTCTTTGGAAGACGGAAACCGAGTCGCACGTGAGTGGAGACGCTAGTGACTCTTTAGGATCAATGACTTCCGGTTGTGAAGTCAGTCCACTGCAAAGGGACATACGGTGGCGATGTGCTTCCGTTAAGAATCCAGATGAGGTGGTGTGCATTGGTGTGCAGGGATGTGTATACGTGTGTGTGTGTTGTGTGTGTGCAGGTAGTGATGTATGCAGGACATAGCCTATGGATGACGTGTAGGGAGTGAGTGGTATGTGGGCAGTCGTGTGTCTGTCATATGATATGCTGTGGTGTGTACGTGCTGTTGGTTGTGTGCATGTGTAGTGATATGTGTGTGCACTGTTGTGTCTGTGATGTGTACGGTATGATGTGTGTGCAAGGTACGGAGTGCACATATGTGTGTGATGAGTGTGTGTGCAAAACATCAAGGCTTGAGTGGCAATAGTAAAGGATTCTATGGGGAAAATATTAAATGACACAGGAAACATCAATAGGAGGTGGAAGGAATACACGGAGTCATTATTCCAGAAAGAATTGGTGGATGACCAACCATTGCAAGAGGCTGCATATGATCAGGAGCCAATGGTATTGAAGGAAGAAGTGGAAGCTGCCTTGAAGGAATTGGTGAAACACAAGACTCCAGGAATTGATGGAATACCAATAGAGATGTTTCAACAAACAGATGCAGCACTGGAGGTGCTCACTTGTTTATGCCAAGAGATATGGAAAACAGATGGCTAGAAAAGATCTATATTTGTGTCTGTTCATAAAAAAGTAGATCCAACTGAATGTGGAAATTATTGAACAATATCAATATCTCATACAAGTGAAATTTTGCTAAAGATCATTCAAAAGTGGCTGCAGCAGTATATTAACAGAGAACTGCCGGAAAATCAAGCTGGATTCAGAAGAGGGCACGGAACCAGGGATATCATTGCTGATATCAGATGGATACTAGCTGAAATCAGAAAATACCAGGAAGATGTCTATTTATGTGTTATTGATTCTGCAAAGGCATTTGACTGTGTGGATCACAACAAATTATGGGTAACGTTGCCAAGAATGGGAACACCAGAGCACTTAATTGTACTCATGCGGAGTCTACATGGACAAGGATGCAGTTGTTTGAAAAGAACAAGGAAACATTCCCTGGTTTAAAGTCAAGAAAGATGTGCATCAGGGTTGTGTCTTTTCACCATAGTTCTTCAATCTCTGTGCTGAGCAAATCTGAGAAGGTGGACTTTATGAAAAAGAACATGGCATGTGGCACCTGGCATCATGATTGGAGGAAGATTCATTAACAACCTGCATTATGCAGATGACACAATTCTGCTTGTTGAAAGTGAAGAGGATTTGAAACATGAACAATGAAGATCAAAGAACACAGCCTTCAGTATGGATTGTGCCTCAACATCAACAAAACGAAAATCCTTACAACTGGGTCAGTGTGCAACTTCATGATAAATGGAGAAAGGATTGCTTTACTCATTTCTACAATCAACATCCCCAGAAGCAGCAGTCAACAAATTAAAAGACAAATTGCACTGAGAAAAGCTATTGCAAAAGACCTTTTTAAAGTGTTGAAAAGTAAAGATGTCACATTAAAGACAAAGGTGCACCTGACTCACGCCATTGTATTTTCAGTCCCATCATATGGTTGTGAAGGCTGGACATTAAATAAAGGAGACAGAAGAAGAATTGATGCTTTTGACTTATGGTTTTGGAGACAAATATTGAATATACCACGGGCTGCCAAAAGAACCAACAGATCCATCCTAGAAGTGCAACCAGAGTGTTCCTTGGAAGCAAGGATGGCTAGATTGTCTCTTACATATTTTGGACATGTTGTCAGGAGGGACCAATCCCTGGAGAAGGACATGTTTGGGAGAGTGACAGGTCAATGAAAAAAAAAAAAAAGAAGACCCTCAACCAGATGGATTGACACAGTGTCTACAACAATGGGCTTAAACACAAAAAGGATCGTGTGCCTGGCACACAATCGGGGAGTATTTCGTTCTGTTGTACATAGGGTTGCTATGAGTCAGACCTGACTCTACGGCACCTAACAACAACAACATAGGGTGTGTGTGTCTAGTTAAGTTGGTTTTAAAGATTATTTGGATTCAGTTCCTGGAAGAACCAACGCTCAGGACAGACAGACACTTTGGAGACGTGACAAGGAGGAGCAGCTGCCCCAGGGCTGAGACGTTCCATGCAGCACTAGGGTGGCATCACTTGGACATGGGAACAACCGTCAAGGCCATCCAGAAACGGTCCCAATAGGACTTGGGATCTAATACATGGTAAAGGTGGCCCTTGAAACCCGTGGGCGAGGAACACTCTATCCAATAAATATAGCTGGGAAATGAAACACCCTTTTGTAAGAAAGATTAGTAGAAGTTTAGAAGTTTGATAATATTTTTCTATGGCACATATAAAGTGGTAAAGCCCTTTCAGAGGGTAATTTGGCAATAAAAATGCACATACTCTATGAGCAAAAAAATCCCATATCTTGTAATTTAATTTATGAAAATTATAGCATAAATGCATATATTTGTATGAGGATAATAACCCCGGCATTGCCTGCCATAGCAAATAGACACGTGGAAAATGTGCTGCCGCGGGGGGTATTTAAGCCTTGGTGTGACTGAGAAGAATGAGCTGTGCCTGCCCCGAGCAGGTGGGACCCACATTCCAGTGTCCACTGGTCTGACGTTTTAGCCAGTTGTGTGCGGTATGCGACACCTGAACGGGACAGGGTCCAACAGGGAAGGACAAAGGCAGCAGCCCGAAGCCACGCAGCCGGTGGTGAGGAGCTGGGGGCGCTGGGCCCGGAGGCAGGGACTGGGGAGGGGGGCATGGTTTTCCTGGTGTGCCAGGGGCTGGAGCCACGGGGATGCCCTGACTCGTGTGCTGTCCTGGTTTTCAGGGGAGGGGAGTCTTAGGGAGGGCGGGGGCTGCCCAGGCCAGGACGCGGTGGGCACAGCACGTGCCCCAGAGCTGCTTCGGGTCGTGACCTCGGCAGGGTCCTGGGCACCTGCTGCTCCCTTCACTGATCCCACCCAGGGTGCCTGGATGAGCTACAGTAGTTCCACGGTGTCCTCCACGTCACTTATGATGGTCCCTCCCACGGAGCTCGTCCTGCGGCCCTACGTCAATGTCTGATGAAAAGTGCTCAACAGGGAACCTGGCACCTCAGCCACAGGACTATTCTGGGAGATTCCTTGGCAGTGGGTGGAAACCTCCCCACATCACGGAGTTGCCTACATTTCTTTGCTGTGGTTAGGTGCCTTTAAGTTGGGTCTGACTCATAGCCACCATATGTACAACAGAATGAACCACTCCCCGACGCTGTGCCACACCCGGCACTATGTCAGTGCTTCTCTGCTATTCATAGGGTCTTCAATGACTGTTTGTTTCAAGAGTGGGCTTCCAGGCCCTTCTCCTATTTTCACGAGGCTGAGGATCAAGCTAAGGGCCTCAGAGTGTGCAGAGCTAAACCCAGCTCCACAGCAAATATGGCTGCAGTTAAAATGGAGAAGGCCTATCATTGAAGACTCCCTGGCCAGGGCTGTGCTTCCCTCCCGCCCTCCATCCACTATGCTCTGTCTTGAGACCACCACGTGGGGGCCACCATGGGCTCCATGTTCTCCAGGAGGTAGCTCTCAGCCACTCTCCTTGTCCCAGGGACCTCAGCTCTGTCCTTTCACATGGGGACCTCAGCCAGTGTCCTTGCCGCATGGGGAACAGCAGCCGCAGGTGGATGGGCGTCAGCAGAGGATGGGTGCTGTGACTTGTGGTGGCCACGGTTCCATGGGTGCAAACCTCCCCACGTCACTGAGTTGCCCACAATTAATATGCACCATGGTTAAAAAGGGGCTGGGATTTAGCTCAGTTGGTAGAGCGCTGCACTGCAGTCTCTGAGGTCCTGAGTTCAATTCCCAGCACCACAAAAATGGGAGAAGGACCTGGCAACCCACTCCCAAGGCAATCCTGAAACAGTCAGCCATTGAAAACCCTATGAGGGTCACTATGAGTCAGATACCGACTCGATGGCACCCAATAACAACAAGAACAACATGGTTAAAAAGGAGGAGTCTTAGGGTTGATGCTCCCCTCACTAGAGCAGCCCTTCCCTCCTTCTGTGCATCCACCATGCTCTGCTGGTCTCCACCCTGGCCCACAGAACCTCCATCTTTTCCATACTGGAAACCTCAGCCCCTCGTTCCTACCACGCGGGGCCTCAGGCTCCCACCTGTGTTCTCACAGGCCTGGGGCCCAGAGTGTACACAGCCTGACCTCTTGGAGGCCCGCAGCACAGCACTGAGGAGACCTAGAGGTGCCAGGACCGGCAGGTGTGTGTTTGCCCCTGGGAGCCACGTCCTGCTTCCCTGAGGCTCACGCAGGCCACTGACCACAGACTCTCCAGGGCCATCCTCGTCACTCTGGCTGTTTGTGGACGATGCAGTTCATTTAAAATATAGTCAACACCTCACGGGACAGAGAGAAGGAGGGGTTTCCTGTTTTTTCTCCTTAACTCTTAAAGTATGACCGTCCAC
>VMDO01020271.1:0-37913 GCA_007922755.1 Pedetes capensis | reverse complement strand
TCCAGCTTCTCTGGGAAAGGTCACCGAGTACTGTCCAAAGGCCCCTTAGGACCCCTAGTGCCCAGTGTGTTGTTCTGTTGTTGTCATTAGGTGCTGTTCAGTCGGTATCCGACTCATAGCGACCCTACATACAACAGGAAAAACACTATTGTCAGTGCTTCTCTGCTATTCATAGGGTTTTCAATGGCAGATTGATTTTTGGGGGTCCTTCTCCCAAGCCCATAGCACCTGGTGTTCCCAGGCGGTCTCCCATCCAAGCATTAACCAGATCTGACCCTGCTTAGTTTCCAAGACATTTGCTGCTGCCCCCAAGGCCTCTGGGCCACATGGCACCACCCCTTGCCCTGTGGAAGCTCCTGGGTCTCCCCAGCATCCTCCTGCAGCTTGGTTTGAGCTGGGGGCTACGCAGCACCTGTGTCTGCAGCGAGGGGCCAAGAGGGCCTCAGGGGCGGGGTGGGGTAGGGATGCAGAGCCCCTACAGGGCTGGACACCCTCCTCTGGAGCCCTGCCTTTGGGGGCCCTCACCCGGGAGTGAGAATTTATCAGAAGTGACTATGGCTCTACCTTAAACACGAGGGAGGCGACAGCAAGCAGCCTGTGCGTTGCTGAGCCTGTCCCAGACTCCACGTGGACAGTGGCACCTGAGGACACCACCATGTGCTGGGCTGATGGGCGTTGGACATGGAGCAGGAGAGGCAGGGTTTCTGTGCATTGCTTGGAAAGGGCAGATTTGCCTTGAAAGGATCCAGTGAGGCGGAAGTGGGAGCCCAGGCAGCTCGAGGTTGAGGAGGCCGTGGACTGTGGCATGTGTGCGTTGACTGAATATGCGTGTTTGAAACTTTCCAAAATAATTGTTTTTAAATCCCAGTCAGTTTGACTGCAAAGTCACGCTGTTCCCTCCAACATGATTCATCCTCCCTCCCTCCCTGGGACTTAAGGTCACTTAAGGTTTCAAATTTTCAGGGCTGGCCTTACCGTGGGGCTGATGAGGCTCCAGGTCAGATCAGGGACACGACATGTCCAGAGGGCAACCAGAAATCTGCTGCATGTCCAAATGAGGGGTTCTTCTCCTTACAAGAGGTTGAACAGTAAGGACCAAGCTCAGCTGTCTGGTTAGGATTGAGGACTTGGCCAGCCTCACAGGTAATCTCAGAGAACTCACAAAACACACACCTTAAAGAATCTTCAGGATTGAAGGCAAAGGTCAACCTGAAGCATTTCAAATGCAGCATGGGTTACACCTATTATCATATCTAACCTTGAAAACAGAGACAGAAACAGGTCTCAAATAGCCGGAAAAACCTTAAGCGTGACATGTCAGCCATGGAGGTGGCAGATGGACTGATATCTCACTGGCCCCAGAGTGGAGGCAGCTGCCATCCATCGCATTGCTCCCTTATCTTCTTGCTGCCTCCCGATAGGACATCAGAGAGCTGTGTTGACGCCAAGCGACTATTTAGTTATATTTCATTCTCCTTAAGGCATCTCGTGGCCAACACTGTGCGTGGTTATTAAAATTAAACATGACCTGAACAACAAACAGACACAGCCACATCTGAAAGAGCAGTGTGGCTTCCAGGGGTCAGAACCCCGTCCTGGACCACCCCAGAGAGCATGCTGTGGGGAGCCTGTGCTGTACTGGCTGCTTCATGTAGGAAGGGCACAGGGAGTTTGGGTCAGAGCTCAGAGGGGATGCAGGTGTCCAGTGTCCCCAGCCAGGAAGTGCCCAAGCCCAGACAACCTGAGCCTTGTGGCCCAGACCATCTGGGGCCTTCAGACTGGACCAACCTGCTCTCGCTCCCAAGTACCTCCCTCTGCTCATGCATGTTTAGAATCTTTGCAAGGACCGCAGAGCTTGTATTCCACATCAGAAACCAAAATTGAGATAATCCACAGAAAGTCACACACACTCACACACACACACACACACACACACAGAACCTAAATGCATAAATTCATACTCAGGTACAAATGACTGATAGCAGACTCCTCAGAGGCTCATGAAATCTGAGCTTCTTTGCATCAAAACCTTCAAGAGCCTCCCCAGTTCAGGCCACACTTCCTCTCTGCCTCTCTCCTTGGTGTTTTATGCAGAGATGCTCCCACTTTCTACCACCCCATGGGGCCTTGGCCCCTGCCAGGCCACCTGCCCTCTCCTCTGCTGCCGTCTCCTGGGGCTGGCCAGGTGCTCCTCTGCCAGCTCCTTCTCCCGGTGGGACTGCTTCCCCACACACCTGTCTCTCTGTACAGACAACTCCAGCCCCTGGCACAGGGTGGCTCTCGGTGAGTATTGGTGACAGAGGCAGGGAGATGGGAGGCCCAAGGCCAGAGGCCTTCTGTGGCCTTTGGAAGGGAACAGTGAGGCACGTGTCCATGGATTGCAGAAGGAGGGCGTTGTAGCCCAACAGCACCACTGACACAGCCTACTTCTGCCACATGTCACTCTCAGCCACAGCTCCTTGGGCCCAGGACTGTCCCAGGCTCCTCTGCCTATTTCATCTTCATGCCACTTTCATCTTCATGCCACCCGCTGGGGCAGGGACAATTAGATCCCCATTTACATATGCAGAAACTGAGGCACTGATGATTACAAACATTGCGCACAGTCCCACAACTGGTGAGGTCCCAGGTGGATATCACGTGGATGGGACATGTCCCCAAGTCTGCATCTAGGCTCTGAGCCTCTGGTGCAGCCTCAAATAGCACCAGATGCCCTGTCTCAAGCTGCTTCCTCCTCCCACAGCCCTCTATGTGAGGTTTGCATTGTTCATTTGGAGGTGGGGAAACTGAGGCAGGTCCACCCTCAGAATTCCAACCCTGTGGCGGGGCTCTCCCTATGGGGCCCCTGGCTGGAGCTTCCAGCCTGTGCACACAGTGGCTAATGATGTGAGATGGTCTGCCCGTGAGCTGACTCACCAGGCTCTCACCTGAGCTCCGAGGCTACAGGCCACACAGGGGTCATCCACACCAAGTGCCATGATGACTGGTGCCCAGCAGGCCTGGCTTGGCCGCCCCTCCCTCCCCAGCCCCAGCAGCTCAGCAGCAGGTGGGTCCACGGGGATTTGCCCAAATCCACCTGGGGCTAAGTGGATTTCTTCGATGTTTATACTGTAGAATAAACAGATTTCCCTCATCTCAGGCCGCCCCAGCCTGGAGACAATCACCAGGCACATCCTGGCCACGCACTGGGGGGCCGGCTCTGGCTGTGCAATGCTGTATGCAAGCCTGCTAACCGTCAGCATGTTCCAGAAAGGAAGAAAAATTCACACCTCTCTGAAGCAGCTCTCTTCCTGCCTGAAGAACAGAAGAGCCCAGAGGGCGAGCAGCAGCTGCCTCTGCAGGGCAACTTGTGACCAGATCCCCATCTTATAAATGGAGCAAACTCACCGAGGCCACAGCGGAAGGACCAAGGACTGACACCTTCCCCAGAGGCAGCGGGTCCTGCTCTCCATCACCCAGTGGCTTAGCGACACTGGTTTACACACAGATTGTACAAGAAAGGATGTCTGCTGATAGCGAGAGAGTGTCCCAGGCACCTGGCACGGCTAAGCGCACAGTAAACATGAAGGAACACACAGGGGTCAATGGGGGGAAGAGGAACTCAGCAAATTCAAGCCCTACACCCAGGGGCCTGCCATCCGCGAAGGGTCACAGATGATTCTCGCTGCCCTGACTCTCGGTGGTGGAATCCTGTCCTTCTAGGCACTTCCCAGGCACCTCCCAGGATCCTGACTCCATGAGCCTCCAGGAACAGAGCATGGTTGGGCTGCCCACAGGTGCTCGGAGTGGCAGAGGGGTGGGTGGTCAGCCCAGGCTCAGCCTCAGATCTGGGGTGTGCCATGGAACCCTAGTTTTCTCCCCTGAAATGTGGGGATGTGGCCACAGTCCCAGGACCCCAGTGCTGTGCCATGAATGGAAGAGGCTGCAGAGATTCTAAGGACAGATGCGGGGCTTCCAGCCTCGCCCTGAGTGGTGAGCATTGCATCCGAAGTCCTTGTGTGTTCATTCAGGCATTGCCTGTGTTTCTCACCTACTTTTATCTTTAAGGCTCAGGGTCACAGATGGAGGAGGCTGAGCTGCCTCAGACTGTCCCCTGCTGATGGCCTCTAGGTCAGGACTTTTTTGCCTCACTCCCTCTGCACCAACCTCGGCCCTCTGGTTCTGTATGCCCCAGGCCCTCAGAGGCCATGGCATTGCTTCTTCTGGTGGTCATCTGGCAGGTCTTTGGGCATTGTGGTCATTTCCATGTTATTTCCAGATCTGATCTGCATCGAGACAGCAGACAGCACAGGGCACACATGGGAATCTGCAGCCTGCAAGCGTCCCGGTGCAGCTGCAACAATGATCACAGGCTCACACTCGAGGCCTCGTGAGTTGATTCACCTTTGGTTCTGAGGTCAGGGGCCATGTGCTGTCTCCCTGGGCTGGCTTCAGGGTGTGGGCAGGGCTGCTCCCACTGCAGGTGCCAGGGAGAACCTCCGTCTTTGCCTTCTCCAGCCTCTGGAGGCTTCTGCCTGCCTCACCTGGTGGCCCTTCCCCCGACCCTGATCTGCAGCGTCCCCTCAGACTCTGACCTCCTCCTCCCCCTTAGAAAGGCCCTGTGATTTAATTGGGCCCCGAATAACCCACCATCACTTCCTCACCATGAGGCCTTTGATTCAGCCCCATCTGCAAAGACTCTCTACCACTTGGGGGACCATCCACAGGCTTGGGGACCAGGCACAGGCGTCTTCAGGGCCACCACTGCTGGCCACATTGCGTTTCTCATGTCACACGTATTATCTCCTAGTCTGACATTTCAACCTTTAACTTTGGATTTGGTGTCCTTTTTTACAGAGCAGAATTAACATTTCTTGTGGCTGAACGTGTCCATCTTGTCTTATGTGGATTTAAATTCAGATTAGGAAGTTTTTTCCTATACCTAACTATAAGAAAATATAAGAAATTACATTTTTCTTTTAATTCTTTTGCACTTGGTCTTGATAGTCAGCTCCTTGATCCACACAGAATTTATTTCACATGTGGGGCAAGACTCTAACTTTGTGTTTCCAAAGGGTGGATACATTGTTTCCAAAATACTTCTGAGTGACCCTTTCTTCCCATTTCCTAAATTCACACTAAAAGGGTCATGTGCTAAACTCTACTCCTATTTTGCTCCACTTATCTTTTCCTGCTCCTGCACTTCTGAATCACCATAGTTTCAGAGTACATTTTATTAATAAGAAGGGTCAGGCCCCCCAGCTCCATCCAGTATGGTTGAATAACACCTCTCATATTCTATCTGCCCACTTGAAAATGCACATAGTTGCCGGGTGCAGTGGCTCACATCTGCCACCCCAGCAACCTGGGAGGCGCAGGCAGGAGGATCACAGGTTCAAGGCCAGAGGCAGCCTGTGTAACTTAGCGAGACCCTGTCTCAAGATAAAAAATGGGCTGAAGGTTCAGCCCAGTGGTAGAGGACTTACAAAGCATGCACAAGGCCCTGGGTTCAATCCCTAACTACCAAAAAAAAAAAAAAGGAAAAAAAGAAAAGAAAAAAGAAGAAGAAAACGCCCATAGTTGTCCCTGGACTTTTCCATCCTGTCCTCCATCTCTGAATGGTTCCATTATCTTTCCACACGTTTCTCTCTTTGGCAGGAAAAGCCCTCCGCTCTCTCTCCCATTTAGCTACTTCTCTCCTCAGGTCTGTTAAAGCCCTGGATTAACTCAGCCAGTGAGTGTTTTTATTTTGTTGGTCACTTTTCTTTCATTTAAGTAAATTCTGCCCAATTAATTCCTAACCCATTTGTCTTGTTCTGGTCTTTCATTATGGCCGCTTCTCTTATAATTAATAATTTAAATAAACACATTTATTTTGCGTTGCTCACAGAGTGCTGATTCCATGTTTGTTGCGCTTGTGATCATTCCTCACAGCAGCACATTCCTTACTGTGGCTCTTATTGTGTGCTGAAGACCCATAGGCCTTGCTTCTGGGAGGGTCTTAGAGCCCTGGCTTACAAAAACATAATTTTCTTCCCCCAATCCCAGGGTTCCAGCCTGGGTGTGTGTGACTTTCTTGCCTTGGTGATTCTAGGCCATGTGGGCAGTTTAACTGCTGTCCAGATCCACATGCAGTCATGGCCTATGGTTCCTACAGTTCATGGTGAACTAATTGCCTATGTTCAGAGCCCTCATGGGCAGCAAGGTTGTTACTTCTGCAGGGCAGGATGCAAAGGACTTTTCAACCCACTTGCATGCTATGTGTAGCCCCTAGCTTCACATGGGGTTCACTTCCTGCTCTCACACATTGGGTTTAAGGGCCCTCGGGCCCACTCCTGGGGCTTCTGAAGCACCCTCATTTCATTCTGCATTTCAGGTATGGCATCCCATCTTTCTTCCAAGCTTGTCTATGGAGTTGCAGTATTTGCTTGTTACATTACATTCAGGCTGTGCGTTTATCATGGGCAAAGCCCTACATATCTATACAACCCACCATTTCACTGGCAGCCAAGGTGAAATCACGATCTCTCATGCTTTCTTCCAGAGTTTGCACTGCTTTTTCTTGTCTTATATCCTGGGCTAGGAACTCCAAACCTATACAGATAAGGAGCAACAATTGCAGACATCCTTGTTTTACTTCTCACTTCAGCAGGCTGCTCTATGTGTATTTCCAATAGGAATGACAATGGATGCAGGTTTTTGAAGTTAATAAATTCATTTCTTATTACTGATTTACTAAGATCAGGGTCAGGTGACAAATCTTATCAGCTGATGGGCTGGATCACTGAGGGTCATCTGATAAGGAATCACTATATCTCCTCCTATAGAACTAGCCTTGCAGGACTACAGAAATTGCCTCTCCAGACACTGTCATCGATCTGACACCTATATGGTGTCTGGAGAAGAGTCATCGTGAAGATGGCTTTTCTTTTCCTCAAGGCTTACAGAGGAAGAAAGTGACAACAAGAAAGTCTGTGTACTACATCAGTGTAGGAAATAGTGTGGCTGGAGGTTTTCTTCACCTAAGAGTTCTATAATAGCCACTGGGGCTCTGGTGCTAGTGTAGCCCTGACAAGACTTCCTGTTGAGTTTGGAAAGGGTGTGAGAGTGGCCGGCCAGACCCCAGCACTGAGACAAGGTTCAAACAGGTTCATGGTTGGAAGGAAAAGTCACAGTGACCCTGGCCAGCCAGTGCTAGAAAGCTACAGCCAAGTATGAAGTACCAAAGTCCTGGCTCATGATACTGAGCACCTGTTGAACCATCTAGGCTGGCAACCATACCTTGACACTTTTTATCTCCAGCTCTAAGGTTCCGCCCATGCAGTGCCCTGGACAGTGGATGAGAAGGCCCTCCTCGGGCAGGAGCTGTGTGGACAAGAACAGAAAGATGCTCCCATCCTGGGCTCTCCTTCTCCCCTCTGGGCTCTGTTGTTGCCTTAGCTCAGCTCTGTGGTTGTGAGCCAGATGCTCCCCTGGAGCCTCCCAGTACCATCTTCCTCTTCCCAACTGCATCTTCCTGGACCAGCCACAGCCTCCGAAGGAACTCTGAAAATCCAGCAGCCACAATGTGCCTCTCATCAAATACCACTGAGCCCCTCCCGTCATGGAGCCCACCCCCAGACCCCTGCCGGAAAGCAGCCCTTAGAGCCCATCAGAGCTCTGAAGACCATCAATACACTTCAGCTGTCCTTGGGTTTCGCAGTGGAACGCCTCACAGCTTGAGGTGTGACAGGCACGCTGGTTGTATGTATGCATGGCTACATCCATTCATAGTTGCATGCATGGTTGTATGCACACAGGGTTGCAAACATGCATAGTTACATACATGCATCATTGCATGCTTAAAAAGTTGCAGGACACAGAGCTGTGCGTGGGATAGCTGCACATCTGTGTAGTTGCAGCACAGAGAACCGTATGACACAGCCCTGTTTCCCAGGACTGTTGAGATCTTTAGATGCAGAGGACAGGGCTTATCTTCATGCCACCCTCTCCCAAAGAGCAGGCTCAGGGCAAAGTTTTATATATAGTCCCCACTCAGATACATTTGTGTTAATTCAACAACAAAATCCTGAGCACGCGCCAAGCGGGCCATTCTGTGCTGGGCACGTTCCATAAACAAACGCTGTTTAATCCTCTCAGTGGGGAGCAGAGTCGATGATGTGGCAGGCAGGGCAGCCACCCAGGGCCCTCAAGATCCCGGTGCAGATGAGCTGTCAGGTATCAACAGGCGGGTCTCCACACCCTCCTCCTTGAGTCATTAGTGAAATGTAACCCGGTCTCAGCGGCAGCGCCACACTCTCTCAGATCTGCTTCAGAAGGGCCACATACCAAAAGCATATGATTGGACTACATTCTTAACCCTCTGACCTGCCGCCTGCCTCCCGAGTTATGTGTGGCTGGGAAAACTGCAAAATAAAATGGATGAGAATGTGAGGCGAGTGTTCCTGACTCTCCCCGGAATGCTGCTTCTGCCTTCACAGGAGGACAGATGTTAGAAAGTGACACTCCCCTGTGGGCAGGAAGCCAGCTGCTCCGGCCTCCCTGGACAGATGCTGACCGACTCCTGGGAAGGCCCTGGCAAAGGCGCCCCAACCCCACCCTAGCCCTGGGGTTCTCTATCTTCAACCCCTTTGAAGGGGCTCAAAATTTAGGCTTGGCGAGAACTGTCCCTAAGAGGTGTCCAGCAGCCATCCAGCCGCCACCTGGCCTGGGAGGTCCCCATGTCAGTGGAGGCTGTCCTAGGGCACAGGCAGAGGAGTCTGAGGGAGTCTCTCAAACTCCGCCCTCAGGGGCCTCTAGTTATTGCTTTACCTGCAAACCAAGCCCTCTAGTGCCATGGCCAGCTGACCAATGGGCCCTCCAGAGATTGAGCACTTCACACAGGGGCCAGCATGTGCAGTCTCTTCCGGGCAGTGACAAACATGCCCCTCCCAGCGTCCAGGCGGAGGGGAGGGTGAGTGTGGTAAAATGGATGTGCACAGACCGGCCTCCTCCCCACCCTGGCCACAGACCTGCCTGGGGATTGGATGTGATAATCAGGAAGTGACCCTCTGTGGCCCATTCAGACCCAGCCACTGGCCCAGCTGCAGATGCTCTTCCTCCCCGCAGCCCTAGGGTTCAGTGATGGCTCTGTGTTACCTGGTGATCTGCGTTTGTAAAATGAGCAATGGAGCACCAAGGTGCAGGACACCCCTGCTGCACAGTGAGGCTGGCGGGGGAGGAGGGCCGCCCCCAGCGCCTGAGACACTGCTGCCCTGCCGGCGAGCATGCTGCCTGGCGCACTCGCTGCAACCCAGGGATCAGGCTGTGGATGTCTGGGGGCCACTGTTCAGCTGACAACATAGGATAAAAACATGTTTCTGTCCCCACCACAGGGAGATCTCTGAAGCCATGGCCGTTCCCATGGACAGCTGGGTCCCAGCACCCTCTAGCACCTGCTGAGTGGCACGACCAGCAGAGGCAGTGAGCTCTGGTACAGGTGTGACGTGGCAAGAGTCCAGCTCCTAGAGGGTCAAGGGTGACCTCCCAGGGCCCAAACCAAGTGAGGTGAACACCCCAACATGTGTTTACTCCCTCATGTACCTCAGGATGTCCTGGCTGGCCCTGGTCGGCCTCCTCCCACCCAGTAGTGTGGTGCTCAGACACCCAGTCAGACCTGGCTCACCCTGCCCCACTCACAACTGCTGAGTGAGCCTGGAATTCCAAACATTGAGCAACAGAACAAAGCGGATGACAGATCTCTGTGCCAGAGAAAATTCCCCAGCAAACACTGGACTGAGGATAAGAAGCCTTTTATGAGGTAGAGGAGGAGAGAAATGAGCATCCTGGAGATTTGCTGAGAAGGTTCTTCTGCAGCCCACCCTAAAGAAGTCTCTTGTGCCCAGGCCAGCAGCCTTCAATCCAGGTACACAGGGACGCCTTTCTCTCCAAGTTGTCAGGAGCTCAGAGCCACCCAAGCCCCATTCTGGCTTCACTGGACAAGCATGGCATGGTGCACTGACTGCTGTGCAGGCCCAGCTTGGGAAATCTGCCTTGAAACGGACAAAGACCCTGAGAAGAGAGGAAGCCGTCAGTAGAGAGAAAAATGGCAACAGGTATTTGGCAAAGGATTCCTATGCCAGGTCATACAGAGCTCTTACCATTCAGTGAGGAAAGATGGGTAACCAAAGAGAGGTCTAAAGAATGTGCACTGGCCATCTACAAAGAAGAAATGCAGATGGCTGCCTTCACTACCAATTAATGGCACACCTTCTACGGCGAGACACGTGACTATGAGGCAGTTTACAGAGGTGGCAGCTGTGTGGATGGGATGGGAGAGAATAGGTACCTCAACGGCTGCCCATGAGGAAACTGTGCAGGCTTTTTAAGGAATTACTTGGATATCTATCCACATTTTAAATGCACTTCTGATTCTATAATTCTACTTCTAGACACTTCGCTTAAAAAATTAATAGGACAGTTGCACAAAGATCTAAATCAGCAACAAGGGATTCCTTAAGTACACATTGGTGCATCTATACTGACCTCAGTCTCTGTACTGAATCCCCTGCTCCCAACAGTACCTGGCATGTGGTACACACTCCATAGGCATATGCAGAAAATAATCAGTACAAGAGTGTACCATGCAGCTGTTAGGAAGGAAAAAAGAACAGAGCACAGAGTTATGTCCTGCACAGGACAGTCACCATGCACTGCTAAGTGGGAATAGCAGTTGCTCATAAAAGAAAGGTATGAGGAGTGACCCATTCCCGTATCAACAAATACAGGAGATGCACTCAAACCCCAGGCACCAGGTCCCCTGGGATTTGCAACGTTTTGTTAACAACATACAACAGGAAGTCAGATAAGGGTACTTCTAATATTGAAGACACATTGAGCCCTGACTTTAATACCCTGTGAGCAGTTGGAAGAGAAATTACTTCTGACTTGGACTTGGGGGCCAGTTTCCTGGTCCATCAGGATAGCCCCTGGGACACAGTTTACCTGACAGGGTGCCAGGGCGGCCCACAGGGCAGGATAACATACAGACACGCAACGTGTGCTGAAGGGGCTGTGGCACTGTGGAGTGCGATGGCGTGTGAGGGTCAGCAGCAGGGACACTGAGGAAGGCCACTTGGGCAGCTGTGCTCTATTCCTTAGTCACCGAAAATGACGAGGAAGGAGGATGGCTGAGGAAGCCCATGAAGGGGGCCATCAGCCTCTGAGCCTTCCTATACTGTCACCATTGGTCCAACGGTGCTGCCAGGCACACCTGAGAGGGGGGTGCTTCTGTGAAGCTGCAGCACAGGGAGGGGGCTGTCCCGCCCTGTGGCCTGTCACCTGTACATGTGGCTCTAACAATGCCACCCAAAGAGCCGCCCTGCACGGAGCCCTCTGCTGACCTATTCACATCCTGAATTCCAAACACCAGTGCTGCAGGGCTGGCTTCCAAGGGGCCACCTACTAGAGATGAAGCCAGGGCCACAGACCACATGGCCACCAGCTCATGGACGCCCGAGTTGCCCTCCACACGTTGACACATATCCTCCATTCTGGACCATTCCATTTTGTCCTGTGAGATAAATGTCTGTCATCACAGAGAACATGCAAAAAGTGGGACGTGGATTCTTTAAACAATTCTGATAGCACTGTGACAACAGTGGCAGACACGGAGAATGCAAGATCTCCCGCGCTGACCACAGTGGGTCTCTGCTTGAGTGGGTTCTGATGGGCTTGTGACATGGGGTGGCTACATTTCCTTGTTGGGCAAGGCTACATCACTCAGTGTTACCTGGAGATGGAGTGACAGGGCAGTCAGTGACCCAGGGTTCTGGACTCCATGGAGGGCAAAGCATTAGCCAAGGGCCCCATAGTGATGGTGGAGGATAAGGAGGCTAAGGGTCAGGGCAACGAGGACCAGGAGGCCCCCAAGCCCCCAAGCGCCTGCAGGTGGAGGAGCTGGGTCCGAGAGGTGCCTCCCAGCCCCGAGAAGGAGTGGCAGGGGCTGAGCCCAAGTCCTACCCCGAGAGCAGGCGGGAGCCAGCTGAGGTCATCCATGAGGGCTGTGGAGGGCAAGTTCCAAAACATGTGGCCTAGAGCAAGCATGGAGTGTCAGCACTCCAATCCATGATTCAAAGCAGATGGAGAGGCTGGGAATGGCCTCCGTGGATGACAGGCCTCCTGGGACCCGAGCTCGTGCCCTGTCCTCAGCTCCCCCAAAGGCCCAGCTGGGCACATGCTGCTTCAGGCTGGCAAAGCTGCACCCTGCCTGGCCCCAGCATGCCACCCCCTGGGTGGGAGCAGAGGTGAATTCAAACCAGAGATTGAAGGAGAGCAGGACGGCGCCTATCAGTGGGGTGGGCATGGCTGAGCCCCAGCCCTGCACCCATCACCCAGAGGGACTGTCCACCAAGCACCCAGTGGATGTGGCACTGCTGTACCAGCACCTGCCTCCAGTCATGGCCTCTACTACCCCCCAAAACCCACTTGGCCCCTCATACTTCACCAGCCTGATGCCTCAAATCAACAGGGCACTTAAATCCAAGAGGCATCTGCTGTGCTTTTCAGAACTGTGGGAGCGTGGCAGACTTCACGCTAGAGGACCTGGGGAGAGGCAGCTTGGGGGACGGCCACTCGCCCTGGGAAGAGAGGTTCCCCCGCCAGCCCTTCTGCCTCCGCACAGGCCAGGGGTTCCAATGCTGCACCGCCCTTCATTTTGTTTTCCTGCCTTTGTTTTGGTTTTCATTTTTCAACACCCTCTGGCTGAGAAAAGCAATTGTTTTACATTTTTTTCAACAGGGTGTGATTATGTGTGTTGATCTTTTACTTTACCAGAAGGCTCAGCGGAGGAGAACTCAGACAGCCAGATCTGTGGCCATGCTTGCTTTGGAAACACCAAGCAGTTCCAAAACAGTTGATTTATGAGAGAGTGATTTGAATACAACACAAACTGGTGTTTTCTGTGTATGTGTGATTTCAGCCTCCAGAAAGAGGAGCTGAATGTGGCCCTGCTCAGCCCTGTAGGAATGCACAAGTCGCACACATGCCCCCCACCCAGCATCCGCCGGCTCCCCAGCACCCCATCCTCGCGGAGTCAGGACTGGCTGCCTACCTCCACCAGCTACCCTGCCACCCCTCACCACTGCTCACCCGCAGCAGCCCTGGCACACTGATATCCTTTCCAAGACCAAGCACCATATCTGTGGTTGCATTTGTATCCTTCAACCACTCATCACGGGTGAAACCGTGCTGGGCTTTTATCAGGTTCCTACCTTTTTAAAAATACATTACTGATGAAGCTTGAGTGTTGTGACACAACTCCATTTTCCCCACAAGCCTTGTGGTTGTGCATGTGTGGTGATTTTTAGTAATGCAGATGTCTTGTCTTAGCAGAAGGGGCTGCCCACGTTGTGTGTGATGGGCAGGTTCTTCAGAGAGGCCCTTGTACCAGCACAGCTCCAGGCTTCCTCCCCTAGCAACCCCAGACAGCAGCTCCAGGCCAAGTCTCATCCTTGGGCCCTGGCAGGAGGCTGGTTGGATGCATCTCCCCTTTCCAGAGAGTTCTCTCTCCCTGGCTATCCAAGTTGCATTCAGATCCTACATAACCAGCAGGCCAGGGCCACCGAGTGCTGGACTCTGGGTCAGACCCAGGCTATGCTCAGCTATGGGGCTCCTACTTCAGACACAGACACACTTTTCACCACAGAGAAGACTATAAGCTCTTCTTCCTGCCACGTGACAAGGTTTTAATTACAAGTAGGAAGAATTAAGTTCAAAACTGCTAGAGATCAAAGCATGTATGATTCCTACAAAGCAGCCCACCAGACACAAAGAAGCTTGTCAAAGCAGCTTGCTGAGCCCCAGGATAGCCCTGAACTTGGCCTCATTCTGAGATGAGGAGTTCAAGTCTCAGAAAGGTTCAGTGACACATGCATGTTTACAGAGCAAGGGGGAAGAGGGGGACTGGAGTTTCCCTCTCCAGCATGAAGCCGAGAGAGGACAGGCGAGCATTCAGTCAGGATGAGTGAGCCAGGCCCTCTCTGATTACTGGGGGTTCTAAGCTCTATGGCTAAGTTACAAACTTTCTATTTTAACTCATCTTGCTTCATCAGTATTTCCAAGCACAGTAAAATTTTTGAGACCAGAAGTATATGCTCTGGGAATTCCTACTGCCATGGGAGATCACCCACAGTAACAAGACTCTCGCCGTCCTTTCTGTCCTTTCCCTGGACAAAGTCTGTGCTTTGAGAGCGGGCTGCTGGTGGGGCAAGAACCTGGCCCATGCTCTGCTTCTGCCGTCTTCTGTGGCTCTCAAAATCCTTGCAGCCCAGGTGAGTACAGGTGAGCACACACTTATGGCCCTAGCACTCAGGAGGCTGAGACAGGAGGATCACATATTTGAGGCCAGAGCAGCCTATGCAAGTTATCAAAATCCTGTCTGAAAATAAAAAATAAGAAAAGGGGTGCAGCTTAGTGATGGAGTGCTAGCCTGACATGCTTGAGGCCCTGGGTTTATCCCGCAGTGCTGGAAAAAATATCATAATCAATTAAGTATAAAATAACCCTAAAAATAAAAATGATAAGAACAAGGCAATGTTATTAAGTTTTAGCTAAATACTGGGGATTGGGTAGATTTGTTGCCAAATTCTGTTAGACATTTAAGGGAAAAAAATCAAACTTATACAAACTCACTAAGAAATTAAAGGAGATATTTTCTCATTTGTTTTATGAGGCCTATTATATGACACTGAAATTAAAGACAGCAATAGTAAAGCCTTCCTGAGTAAGATGTGCAGTTTCTTAACAACACACAAGCAAATCTTCCCAGGAAATATGAAAATAATCTGTTGTTACCAAGCAGGATCTATCTCAGCAATGTAAGGTTGGTTTAGCATTTGAAAATCAACCAACATAATTCACCAAGAAATAGAATGAAGGAGAAAAACAATAAGATCATTTCAAAAGATGCACTAAAAACTTTGACAAAACTCAGCATCCAGTTACAATTTTTAAAAATCCAAACAAAATAGGGATGAAAGAGAACGCCCACAGTCTGATGCAAGGCACCTGTGAGGTCTGGAGCCACATCCTCCACAGTGGTGGACACCAGACCCACTGAGACGAGCCAGGGCCAGGAGGCCTGGCCACCCTCCTCCTGTCTCCCACCGAGGGGACGCTCAGCCAGTGTAGCAGGACAGAAGCAAGCACAGGAAAGTTAGAAAGCAAGAAATAAAACTCTGTCATTCGCAGATAATGCTAACATCTACATGGACAGACTCAAAGAATTTAATTTTTTTTTTTAAGTTACTAAATGTAGAACTCAGCATTATCTCAGGATAAAAGTTGATATGCAGCAACCAACTGTATTTCTGTATATAAGCACAAAGCAACTGAGAATTGAAATTAAAAAAAATACCATTTACAATTGAATGATAAAATGCTTAGGGATATATTTAACAAACTATGAACTAGTTTTCATGATTAAAAAAAACTGTTAAGCAGGACTGAGTATGTAGCTCAATGGTATACAAATTATCTGGTAGGTATGAGGCTCTGAGTTCCATCCCCAGCTGTGCAAAAAATAGAAAAAGGGAGGGAGGGAGAGAAGGGGAGAGAGAAGAGAGAAGAGAGAGAGAGAGAGAGACAAAGAGACAGAGAGAGGAAGGGAGGGAGAGGGAGGGAGAGAGAGAAACAGAAAAGCAGGAAAGAAGGAAATGCAAAAATAATAATAATAATAATAGCCAAAATGACTTCAAAAAAGGGCAGATTTGGAAGAAATACTATTTTAAGACATCCTCTAAAGCAATGATAATCAGAGCGTGTGTTATTGATACAAAGATAAATATATAGGTCAGTAGACCTACACATAAATGGCCAATTTTCAATAAATTTCCCAGGTAATTCTGTGGGGAAAGAATAATGTTTTCAGCACACGGTGCTGAATAACTGCATATCCATGTGGAAAAAGTATAAACTTCAACCCTTACTTCACAGCAAATTATCTTGAAATGGATCATAGATCTAAGTTTATAAAAGCTTAATCTATAAAACTCCTGGAAGAAACCATAGGAAAAATTATTCATGATCTTGGGAGAGACAAATATTTCTTGGAGAGAGCACAAAAAGCATGAGCCTTTAAAAAAGATTGATAAATTGAACATCAAAAATTTTTGCTGTTCAAAGGCATTATTAAGAAAATGAAAAGGCAAGCCACAGGCTGGGAGAGAATATTTGGAAAACACATATCTGATAAAGAACCTGCATCTAGATGATGTTAAAAGGCTCCTAAAACTCTAGAGTAGTACAAACACCCTAATAAATATCAGTAAAAGTTGTGACATGACATCAGACGTTGCAAACAGGTACATGAAAAGATGCTCAGAATCACTCAACACAGAAATAAAACTAAAGCCATGATACACTTCCTTTCTACACCTATCAGAATGGCTAAACTTTTTTTTTATCACAACCGACGATAATACCCAGGCGGGGCCAGGATCAGGGTGAGGCCAGAGAGGCGCCCTGAGTGCAAGGCTGATGTGTCTGACCCCAGAGCGAGTGTCGCTGAGGCCTCCCTCACCCCACGCCAGCAGGGTGCTGGCAGCACATCCCTCAGGCATTGTTGGCTGGAAGGAAAATGGAGCAGGCACTTTGGAAACAAGTGTTTCAGTTGCTTATAAAGTGAGCGTGCACTTACCATGACCCAGCAACCCACCCTAGGGACTGACCCCCGAGAAATGTCAACACATGTCCACCCCAACTGCACATTAATATCCAGAGTAGCTCATTGCTGAGAGCCCAAAATTGGAAGTGACCCAAATGTCTATCAGTCAGTCAACCATGAACAAACTGTAATATGTTCAAACAATAAAATACCACTCAACAATAAAAAGGAGCGACCCCTTTCCTAAATACCACAGAGCTAAACCTCGATAACATTATGCTGAGTGACAGGAACCAGCACATCAAGCATATACTGAACGATTCCCCTGTTCAAACTGCAGAGAAGATCATCTAGCGCAGGAGAGAGAAAGTAGGTGGGGAGTGGGCTGAGGTCAGGGTGAAGAGACTTTTCTGGGGCTGTGAGAAAGACTGGTTTCAACTGAGTGTGCAAATGTGTCCAAAATCATCAGCAGGTATAACTCAAATGATTAAAAGTAGCATAAAAAGTAAAAGTGATGGCCAACAGAGGGGCAACGTGAGTGTTGAAAATGTAACAGCTTCAGTAAACCATACACATGGGGGTGCAGCTCCCCAAGCCCCTACTCACACTGGAAGGTATCTGGTTCACATAGATCATAGCTGGGTTTCTCCCCTCCCCACTTAATCTACCAATTATTGGAACCAAACATTTATCCTGTGAGAACTCAACTTTAGGGCAGCCCAGCAGCTGATGGAGGAAAGCTCCTCTCTATAGAGAATTGTGGCGAATACTTACCTGGCAGGGGCGATACCATGATCATGAGAATTGTGGCGAATGATCACAGAGGGCTAATTTCTAATTAGGACTCCATTTTGTCAAAGTTTGCTGCTTTTCTATGATTCCACCGGCCACTAGAACAGATTCATCCCAACGCGCAAGAGGTGGTGCCTCTCCTGCCCTCACTGAAGCTATTTCCCTCCCTTCTTTTAGCCTCCTCAGGGTAGATGCAGAACATCGCATTCTGCAACCCCAAACACAACACTGTCACTAGATTGATTACTGCCTGGGAAAGGCAGGTGTGGGCTTATACCAAGGACAAATCAGGCCAAAGGCCAAACTGGAGGGCCAAAGTGCAGGACCTGCCTGGAGCCACAGTGGTGGCTTCTGGCCAAAACAAAGAAAAAAGGGGAACCTGATCCCAATCTGAGCTCCTCCTCTAGTGACCAGCTTTAAGAACTATGAAGCAGGGAATCTGTCAAAGGTCACCATGGGGTGCCATCAGCCTAACCCAGGAGCATAAATTTTAACACAACAAACCACCATCTTCCAACCAGAGACAGGGGCAACTTCACCAGCATCTGGAAGGCCAGTTGCTGAGTCCTCTGTGAGACTGGGCCTTAGACAAGGACTCAGAGGGGGTGGATGTGGAAGGATTATTGCTCCTTGGACTAGACGTGATACAGGTTGTTTATAAGTCCCCATCCGGTAGAGACACGAGGTACTTGGGCAAAAAGGCTTGGTGTCTGGGGGTGGTTCTGCAATGCTGAGCATGGGAGAGGAGAGGGTGGCATAGGCGAATCAAAACTGCAAGATGCCAGTGCCTGGCACAGCTGGGCGGTGGAGGGGCCCCCTGCCCTGTCTTTTTCCCTCTGAGAAGGCTAAAAGAAGGGAGGGAAATAGCTTCAGTGAGGGTAGGAGAGACACCACCTCTTGCGCCTTGGGATGAACCCGTTCTAGTGGCCGGTGGAATCATAGAAAAGCAGCAAACTTTGACAAAATGGAGTCCTAATTAAAAAGAACAGCGCTGGCTTCCACAAGGCCCCGGCATTAGTGTTTGCAGTTACATCAGAATGATGCAATGTGGTCCTGCAGCCGCTTGGCCGGCTCAGGATTAGGAGGGCAGCACATAAAGGTTACTGAACAACAGGCAAGATGATATATTATTCCTTAGGTCATAGGAATAAGTTATAGATTTGCTTAAATATTTATGGAATTTCACCTACTCAACTCTCCCAGAGGCCCCAGGCCAGATTTAAGGCTGTGAGCCAAGATCCCAACGTCATAGCCAGGCTTCCAGGGTGATCTGGCCAAAGCTGAATCCCCTTCAAGATTGATGTCATTTCTTTGTTAACAATGTCATTCTGAATGCCAAGCCCGTCAGCCCATCTAGTGGTCACAACCAACTAGTGACATCTTCAGCCCCCGATTTGGTATTGGCTCAGTTTCTATTTTCTGTTGAGCAAATCTCTTCAACTCTGTGAGCCTGCTTTTCTGTTTTGAATCTTTAGGGTGGGGAGGGTCAAACTCCTGTAGGGTTTAGACAGGGTCACTCAGCCACAGAGCGCTCTCAGCCTGGTACCACACCACACATGGCTCTCGGCACACACCGTGGAGAGCACAGTGTCCCAGCCTGAGGAAAGGCTCATCAGAACCCCAACAAACCAGTGCTCATGGCCAGATCCAAGAGAGACCCCAGAGTTCCCCAGGGGAGGCCCAAGTGTCCAACGGGCCCCATCCTGATCTTCAAGCTACCTCGGCAGCACATCCCCTCCAGGATTGGAACTAGACACCCAGGAGCGCCTCCTCCAAGTTCCATTTCTTCGGCACTTTCCAGCCAGTGTTGCCAGCCTTCTGCCTGCCAGGAGCCGACGTGGAGCAGGAGCGCACCCGCCTGCTCAGTGAAGTCCTCCCCAGGGGGTGCGATGACTCAGGCTTTCTCGGCTCCTTGCCTGGGTGGGGGCTCTCTCCTCCCCTCTGCCACCACCCCAGCTCAGGCTGCAGCCCAGCAGCTGGCAGCCTGGACGTCCAGCCTCTGCCCCTGTTAGTGATGAGCTTCCAGGTGACATCACTGCACCACTGCTTCCTCCAGCTGCCTGAGTCTCTGAAGACCTACCAGCTGCACTTCCCAGCCTTCTGCCAGTGGCCCCTCCAGGGCCCGATGACATCACTCTGGGAAATGAAAACAAAGCTGCCCCATTTCTGTTGGGAAGGAGCAGAGAGGGCTGAGCCCCTCCCCAAGCTGTGGAGGGACCAAGCTCCCCACCAGCCATGGGAAGGGCAGAGCTCCTGGGCCCTCTGGCTCCCTTTGAAGACTGCTCATTCTTGGGACCAATCTGGGACAATTCTGCATCTGCAACGCCAGGCGGAGCTGGAGGATGGGTCAGGACAAGTGCGTTTCCTCTTTATGTGGTCTTGTCCCTGCCACTCAAGTTCTCTGTCCTCTCAGCCCCATCTCCAGGCATACTTGGGAGCTTCCTGGTTGCACATGGCTCCTCCAATTCTGTCCTTCCAAGAAGAGCATGATTTCCAGGTGCCAGTCTGGGCCTCTGCAGGCCGGTTCTCACTCCACAAACTCCGTTAGACAGAACCACCGGGCCCTTTTGACAGTGGCCAGAACAGGACCCAGACTCCATCCCTCTTCCCTCCTCCCACTTCCCCAGACTTCTTCCTGGTGTACCAAGACCAGGGCCTGGGAGCTGGGCAACACCTCGTCAACCTGTCCCCACTTCCCTGGACAGCAGAGGCAGGGAGGTGGGGGTCCGGCTGCTCATCCTCTTCCATGCTGCTGGCTGCAGCATCTTCCTAAAGGGCTGGCAGCAGCCACTTAGTGGGGACAGTTTCCAGCACCTGCACCTCCACCCGCTTCCTCCCTAAGGAACACACATCCAAACCGCCGTCCTGGGGCCCGGTAGCAGGTGGCATTCACAACTGCAGGTCGAGTAAGGAATTCAGATGAAAACTTCAGTATTTGGTTGCTTTGAGCAACTGGCTTAGAAGGGGGATCAGTGACTGAGAGAAAGGCCACGTGCTTCCCAGAAGAGTAAGGTTATTCTCATTATGAATGATGAATAACAAGGGATGCATGCAAGGCTCAGATGGGCCCCAAAGATGTGCAGGGCTTCTGGGCCCAGGGAACCGGCCTGAAAGGAAGAGAGGGAAGGTAGGCAGGAAGAGAGACCTGCACAAGACCAGAAGGTGACTTTAGAGCAGGTTTCCAGGCCAGCTTGGGCCACTCCCTTCCTGACCTCCTCAGCTTGCACAAATACACCCCTTCCCCACTCACTCTCCTAAACTGCCCAGCAGCTCCTGGAGGAGTGGAGAGACTTTGTTATTGTTCAATAGGCGGCAAAACAAGCTCAGAGTTCCAAGCATCAGGAAACACTGGAAAGACGTCCAAGTGGGGGAAACAACACAGCCCGGGCCCTGCCCAGCCTCTGCCTCGAGGTGTCTTGGAAGTTTTTCCAGCTCCGTAATCACAGAAAAGCAAGAGCAACACAAATAATTGCTGCACACAGAAAGGCAAGTGAGCCGTGTGCTGCAGCGCGCAGGTGACTCTTGCCCCTTCTGCATCTTTTTCTGAGTTTCCCTCTGATTCCTGCTTGTGGTGGGTTTGGGGGTGGCTCTCTGGATCTCTCTGAAATGTGGGCAATATCTTCTTGGTTCTTTCTTTAGCTAAGAAATTAAATAAAATCTCTGGCATGTGTGCCTCTTGTATGTGTGAGAGTTAGGATTTTATCTTTTTTTACCAATGATCCTTCACATGGAGGTCACACTGCTGGGAAATAGCAGAGTCGGGGTTGAGCCCAGATCAGCCTGCTCTGCACAGAGGAGGGAAATTGGCTCTATGGAGTATCAACAGTGAGCCCAACATCAGCATGTCATTTAAGCCTCACTCTGCAGAGGAGGCGGCTCTAGTTCAGCATACGGAGAATAAGTAGAAAGTCGGCCACACTGACACACTCTGCTCCAAACACTGTTGGGGACTGAGGTAGGCGCCTCCTCCCAACAGGAGCCAAACACACAAATCTTCCTCACTGTGGTTTGCTCCGTGCCCTGAAGGTCACGGTCCTCAGGCTGGCATCTGACAGCTTTGACAGCACCCAGAAGGTTCCAGATAAATGACCAGGAATCCAGAGAAGCCGACTCAGGAGGATGCCTGGCCCTTGGCAACTGGGGCCATATTTTGATACAGAGGTGCAGGTGGGTGCTGAACAGCCGGCCTCTGAGGAAAAATCCCAAGGGAGGGATTGTGTCCCAAAGAAAGAAAGGATTCTGAGCTCTGTGTCCAAGGCCTCCAGCTCCCAGTGTGTCCTGCTTGTGGCTGACTTTCAGCTCAGCTCCCGAGGTATGAGAATCCCCCCTACATCCTCGAAACACACCCAAACTCCAGCGCATGTGAACATCACCTGGGCAGGTATTTGAAGCTCAGGCTCCCAGGTTCTTCCCATACAGATGTTGGACCTGAGCATGGGGTTGCAGGGATCAATCTGTATTTACAACAAGCAGACCACATGGCTGAACAGCTTGGATACCTGTGTGCAATCTGGGTGCTTCCACCACCCTACCCAAAGTCACAGGTAACTCAGAAAGGTCATTGAACTTGCACAAGAATAAAATTACCTCTTTATTTCATTGCCCTTTAGCTGAGATGTAGCCCTTCCTTAGAATATAAATGTGGGTCCCAGAGCTTTGTGTTGGGAGCAGCAGGAGACTTTGTCACAGCAGTCTCCAGGAGGCTTCCTGCCCTCTGCTATGTGAGAACAGGAGTCAGCAGAGCCTGCAGGACGCATCTGTGCACCCTCTGGTCTTATTTCCTGGGTTTCTGCTTGGTGGTACAATGAGATCCTGTGCCCACCTGTGAGCACAGCTCCTATGCTACACATTTGAAAATCCATGCTCCCACAAGGGTCCCACCAGCCACTTGGAGGCTGTGGCACCACAGGGTCAGGCAGCTGCTCTCTCAGCTCAGCAGAAGGACAGCATGCACAGGGGAGTTTGCTCTGTTGAAAACACCTGTGGAGTGGCAGCAAGGGCCGAACCTATCTCCTCCCGAAGGCATACCCTGCCCTGGAGCAAGGCCACACTGTCCATCACATGCAGGGTGACTCCCCCACCCCCATAAACACACAGAGGCCCAGAGGACGCAAACTGGGAGGGGGGAAGTGCTGGCCTGAGATGGCTGGGGCCTTCTTCCCACTCTACCCTCTGCCCCTGCTGGTCAGGCTCAGTCATGAAGCCAGTGAGAGGCACCTCAGGAACTAAAAGACCCCTCCCAGAACCTCATGGCTGTTCCTACAGGAGAGAGGGCTCTCAGCCCAGGTGTGAACTCATCGCTGATAGCTGGCAGTGGCCAACCCAGGCAGGAGGCTAAAAGGCAGAGGCCCGCCACCCACATCCTGCACACCCAATGGCCAGACTGTCAGGGCCCTCAACCAGGATGGGGCCAGAAGGGTTAGGGGGCCCACCCCAGGCCACACAGGAGGAAGTGACTCCTGAGAGACCTGAGTCATTTCTCCACATTAAGAAAAGATTAAAGGACCAAAGAAGAATTCACAGTGATTTCTTTGGTATTCTCAGAAAAGAAAACAACCAAAAAAACCTTTTAATTTTGGAAGAATCATCAATTCAGAGGAAATTGGAAAGAAGTATAAGGGTCCCCCACACCTCCTGGTTCCCATCTCTCCAGTGATTCCCTACATAATGACAGTTGCCATGTCAGCGAATTGTAGGCCAGGCAGACACTGCCATGACCCATGGTGTGTGGCTGGGACTTTGTAGGTCAAGAGTGCCAGCCTGTGTGTCCTTAGGTCTCTGTCCTTATAGCACAGCACACATGTAGCTCACCCCGATCCTGAATATTCCCACCTGCCCAGGCCTCCTGGCACTGCCCTTTGTACCCATGCTGCCCCCTTAGCCCACTCCCCACCACTCAGTGCCCCTCTCCTCTCTGCTGGTTTTATGCCTGAGGAAATGGGGATATCAGGCCACAGGAGGGCTGTCCAGGGAGCTCAGATTGAGTGGTAGATATTGGTAGCCAAGGAGGTCAACTTCACAGGCACCCAGGGTTCTAGGGAGCTTTTGAGATACTGGTGGTCAAGGGGTGTGCAGAAATGTAAATGTGAATGCAGATCATTCCAAGAGCTTATTTTTGTATTTTTTAATATTTATTTATTTTTTGCAGTACCTGAGGCATTGAAACCAGAGCCTTGCACAAGCTAGCCAAATGCTCTACTATTGAACTGCACCCCTAGCTCTCCCTTTTTAAAATTATTTTTATCATGAGACAGGGTCTCACTATGTTACGCAGGCTGCCTTTGGCCTTGAGTGAGATCCTCCTGCCTCAGCCTCCCAAGTCACTGGGGTTACAGTCCTGCATCACCATGCCTGGCTCAGATGCTTATCTTAAAAAGGGAAGAAAATAAAATCTTAGTGAGACGTCTATGGACATAGACAAGCTTGCTCTGAAATGTGTAGGTGGTGCTCTGAAATGGGTAGGTGAAGGGTCTGAAAGGGTGACTGAGCAGGAGGGTCCATGTCCCTGATGCCACACCTTTCTACACAGCCACCAACAGCTCTGAGAACAAACATTGGAGGAGGAGAAACACAAGGACTGATGGAACAGCACGGAAGGGCCAGCAATAGACCCTCACGGCTGCCTGGCAGGCTCCTCAGACAGGAGCAAACCTGACTCAGTGGGGCAGGGCAGGCTCTCACCCACTGGAAGGAGCCAGCCAAAGGTGCAGAGCAGAAAACAGCTTCCATCTAACCCCACGGTCGAACACACATTAATGCAAGATGGAGCCCAGATCTACATGTGAGATGAAAATATAAGACTGTAAGGAGGAAAATGGGAGAAATCTTTGGATCTGGGGCCAAGCAAAGATCTTAGACTGGACACCCAAAGCATGTTATAAGGAGGAAAGTTGATGAATTTGACTTCATGCAAACTAAAACCTTTTGCTCTGTGGGAAACTCCATTAAGATGAAAAGATGTGCTAGTGCAGGAGAACATGCTCACAAACACTTCTGAGAAGACCTTGACCTAGAATGCATACAGCAAATTCAACAGCAAATACAATAAATAACCCAGCCAGAAAACGGGCAGAAGGCATAAACAGACACTTCCCCAGAAAGGCTCTGTGGATGGCAAGCACAGCTAGCAAAGATGCTTGGGCCACTGGGAAAATGTGAATGTAAGCCACAGTGGGACAGCACTCTTCACTCATCAGAATGGCTGAAATCACACGGCAATGTCATGAAATGCTGGCAGGGACGTGGAGGAGCTGTGCCTCTGCATTGCTGGGACACAGAATGGGGCAGTCATCTGATGACAGCGTGACCATTTCTCCTAAAAGAACATACGTAACAAGCACCCAGCTCTGTGGCACACCCGGAGCGCTTGTCCCAGAAAAACAAAGACCCATTTTCTGTGAAACACCATACAGGAATATTCCCAGCAGCTGTGTCGGTAACAGCCCCAAGCTGGAAAGAGCCCAAGGCCCTTTCAACAGAAGAACGGACATCCACACCACAGAGCACTGCTCAGCAATAAAGAGGAATGAACTGCTGATACCTGCAACAGCCCAGATGCATCTCCAGAGAACAAAGCTGAGGGAAGAGAGCCAACCTCCAGAAAGATGTGTGCTGCCCAGCTCCGTGCTGGTAACACTGGTGTGACAAAGGACACAGACCAGCAACAGATGGGCTGCTCCCCTCAAGATGGTTGCTGCACCTCCATCATCACATCTGCCTTCCAGACAGGAGGAAGGAGGGGACCACGTGGAAAACAGGGCTGGAAGGCCATGTCCGTCACTTCTAAGCAGGAAACCCTCACTTCCCTGGAATCATCAGCGCATTCCACTGTCATCTCACTGGACTGAGATGCCACACAGCCAGCTGTAGCTGCAAGGGGTCTGAACAGTAGGCATCTTTAACCCAGCCCGTCGCACCCCCAGCAAATCAAGGCCAACTCAGGAAAGGGAAGGGATGCTGTGCCTATGGAGAGCAGGTGCCTGGCTGAAGGGGCACGACAAGCTTTTTGGGGTGGAGAGAGGTGTTGTGGGGGAAAAGAGGGGGCCCCATGTCTCTGAAGTGTCCCACTCTGTAGGGCCAGCAGACATGTACCCTAGAGGCAGGGGTGGCTAGCACAACACAGCCCTGAAAGAGTAGCTGCTGTCCATCAAAGCTACAGGGGCCAGGAGTCAGTGGCACTTTGCCTCCTCAACCCAGTTACCCCAGGACATCCTCTCTAGGTGGGGAGGGTCACTCTTTCCCCCCTCACTTACAGAGGGGAAACTGAGCTTCAGTGGGGTCATGTAGCTGGGACTGGCCTCCTTAGCCACTTCAGGGGACGCTGGGGCCTCAGTCCTGCCTTTCCTCACCTGAGCCTCACTGGGGATCCCACAATGCTTTCAGGCCAGTAGGGCCTCTGCTCACACCAGGCCATGTCCATGCTGCTGGGAGGCTGCCTGCCTTTCACCTTGTCCTTTCCCCTCCCACCTGCATAAGGTGGCCATTGGTGAAGCCACACAGAGGCACAGGCTCCCAGTGGGACCTGCTGCACCTATCCCATGTGACTGCAGTGCCCCTCTGCCATAGGCCAGCCCCTGGAACGAGGGCTGGATGCCGGGGTTTCTCTGCCTATGAGCCCACCTTAGAGAGAGCTGAGATCCCAGAAAGGCACACTTGCCTGAGGCCACAGGAAACTGTCACACCAGGAACTCCACTTCAGTCTGGTTCCTGAGTCCCAAATCCCTGCCCTGGTGCACAGGGCAGTGGCTGAACCCTGCCAACCCCCGGCCTGAGAGTTCTTTAAACTGGATCCTCCCTCGCCATGGCCTCGGAGGCCTGGCCTGCAGCGCCTGCTGTCAGATGGCTTAATGTGGGAAGTGGAGCATCACAAATGCCAGGGCCCCGAAGGCGTAGGGCTGCTGGGATGGCTGGAGGGTGGCACGTACTCACACATCCCTGTAGGCCCTCAGCCTCACCTGCATTTCTTAGCTTCCCGGGGCCTCACGAGTCCACTCGCAGGTGCTTGCCTGCACCTGGCCACACCTGAGATAAGAGGCCAGGAAGACCAGGGAAGAGAAGAGCCCACAGGTCCCTCTACCAGCGACACAGCCCCAGAGGGCCCTGTGCTCTGAGACCCTTCGCTTCAGGTCCCCCTCAGTGACTTGTGTCTTCAGAGGTGGCAGAGCAGCTGCAATTCTGCATGGAGCATGAAGCCCTGCCCTCCCCGTACAGGCCACATGTGGCAGAACCAAGTGAACTCCATCCCAGAATCATGCTGGGCTCCATCACCAGGCAGACCCTGGCTGCGGGGCCCACCAGCAGTCACCCAGCAGGAGGCTGCAGAGCCCCAGCAATGCAGGTCCCCGCCTGGTGGCCACTGTCTGCCCTGACCCTGCCATGTGGGGAAGCTTCCACAGAAACTCAGGCTGACAACCAACCAAGGCTACTGCAGACCCCAAGGCCTAGGACTGCGCAGCGTCTTCAAACTGGGGCAGTCGTGGCTGCCACAAACCCAGACCCCTGCTCGCACGGTGGGCTGAGTGGACAGATCAAAGGTCTGGCACCTCAGTGGGTCCTGGTCTGTGGGGACTGGAATGACACTGGTGGTGACGGAGCTGGTCTCTAGAGGGACTTCAGGCATGTTGTACAGGCACGGATGCTGCCCTGTTTCACAAGGGAGCAGAAGAGCCTAGGCAGTGCTGGGGCAGGGTGTTGCGTCAAGACTTTCAGGGCACATGCCCAGCACCAAGGGGAACAGATCCCAGGCGGTGCCATCTCTGACCTGGGCACCTACTTCCCAAGAGGTCTGGAGAGAGACGCGAGCCCTGGGAGCCCTGGGCACTTGCTATGGTTTCCTTCTGAAGTGTCCCCCAGGTAGGCTCCTGTGCTGAAGGTGTGGTCCCCAGCCAGCAGAGCTCTAGGGAGGCGAGTCCAGCTCCACCTCTCCCCATCCCTAGTCCTGCCTGCAAAGTCCTTTTTACACAGAGGGGAATAATCATGGGTTCTGGGTATGAGACATCTTTGAGGCCACTTCTTAGCCTGCCACAGTCACCTCCTGTCAAAACAGAGAGCAGCACAGCTCCTCTTGGGGCGGGGGATGCTTGGCAGGCCACTGTCCTCACTCTCCATGGTGGTGCTGAGTGGGGAGAGGGTCTCGGGTTCACTGGAACCCCACAGAGAGGCTGGCCTCTGACAGCACCCGAGAAGCAGCCAGTCAGCTCCTCTCTGGACACTGTGGCTTTGATGGGATGGCCCTCGGGGTTGACATGGGCAGCAGCAGGTGATAGCCCAGCTGAGTTCAGACACTGCCACACCACCACACAGGGCCATCACGCATCCACACTGCTGGCCAGCCACATGGCCCCACCCACCCATTCACCGCAAAACCAAGGGCAGCCCACCTTTGCCCATACAAGGTAGGGCAGGTGAGGGAACACCACTGAGGCTCGGGGTCGGGTGGGGGTGGCCTTCTCGGGTGGCATCAGTGGAAGACACCTGCGTCGACCCGAGGTGAGGGGACGGGCCTTCTGGCCTTTCCTCCAGTTACATTTGCTGCCCCTATTTCTTCTAATGGGAAAACCTGGCCTTCTAAAGACACTGCCAAGGCGGCCACAAACGAACAAAGGAGGTGAACACTAGCACAGTGAGGGTGGAGATTCTGGGAGGCAGTGGGGAGACCCCACAGCCCTGCTTCTGGACGGTGTATGCCACTTCCGGCTCTGCTGCAGGCCTGATGAGAGTCCCACAGGGCCGCAGCAAGCACCTCGCTCATCACAGGAGCTCACCTGAGCAGAGGCACCAGGGTGACTTGAGGGGAACACCGAGTCTGCTCTGTCCCCCTTCCTGGGACCCACCAGCAGGAAGGAAGCGCCATGCTGGGTTTAGTCCTGCAATTTCGAGGTGCGGCCCACCTGAGAGATGAGAGATGAGCTCCTGGAGGCAGCTGGCTGCCCTGAGCGAGATGGAAGCCTGGGGCTTCCGGCGGAGCCTGCTGGGCCTGAGGACGCATCCCTCGGCCAATCTCACCAGCTGGCCTGAGCACTGGCCCTCTGGGCATCCTGCCAACTCCTGCCCACCAAATTTGCACCAGGCGCCACGGTGGTGGATACTTGCTGCAGCCCTGGCAGGCATCACTGATCAGTCGCTGAAACCCAGATGGAGCTCAGAATCCCCCAGCACTCCACACCTCCTGAGCTGTACTTCATCCACTGACTTTGCCAGCAGCACTGTGTCACACAGCACACCTCTGGCACAACTTTGGTCATGTCCCCAGGATGTGCCTGTGTCACAGAGGCCTTTCAGAGTTTTGAGGGCCAAAGTCCTTCCTAATAGCCACATGGCCTCCTCTCCCTGGAAAGTGACAAAGGACCCACAGGGAGGCCAAGCGCTGCCAAGGCCTGATGGACACCCAGCTGGAATCTTCCAGTGAGCATGGCCATCTGTTTGTGGAAAGAAGGGTCAGAGGGGACGTTTCTCTAGGATGTGGGGAACATGACAGAGAAAGGGGTCCCCGAGGCAAGGATGGGGCTGGACACACCAGACAAAGACAACGCTGGGGGCTGATGTTCCCCAGGGAGTCTTCAAAGGTCTTTGATGGCTCAAAACAGAACAGTTCAGATCTGGTCTGGGGTGATGCAGGTGACACAGAGGGATGTTGGGAACCTGATGCCGGGCAAGAGCAGCTAGGCACACCTGCTGTGTGATCCTTCAGGGGACAGGTCCAGATGGATCTACGCACAGAAGGCAGGTTGCCAGTCACAGCAACTGGGGCCACAGGAGCTGCTTAGTGAGGTCTCTCTTTAGAGTGATAGAAATGTTCTAAAACCAAGCATGGTGATAGCATGGCTGTGTAAAAACACTGAAATGCATAGAACTGTGCATTTTAAATGATTGATGTACCGAATATGAATTATATCTGGATAATTTTTTTCAAGGTACCATCTGGGAGCCAGGTGCTTCCAGTTGACAGCCATGGACTGCAGGCCGAGGTCACAGCTACCTGGCTGGGTGGGCTTTGTCATGTCTGCCCCTCTCTGAGGTTCGATTTCTTTGCCCATAAATGGAGGTCATGACTGCCTTGCTCAGCTGTTTGGGACTCTGGTGAGGGTTGTAAACCACTGTACAAACTGCCCAGCATGCCCAGGGGCCAACAAGATCCCGGTCCCTCCAAAGGCAGCCCTGGGCAGCAGGGAACATGCTGAAGCCAAGTGGCCCTCAGGGTGATGAGTGTCTGTGCCACCTGAGTGCCCAGCCAGCTGCTCTGATCGGTTGGGAATCATTTCCACCCTTGCCTGCTGCTGAGAAAGCAGACACAAGGTTCAGGGTGAGAAGGCACCCACAGCAGGAGAAATAAGCCCGGTGCCCCCAACTTGAGACTAGGCAGTGGCGTCCCTGGGGAGGCTGCAGGGCCAGGAAAGACCCCAGCCCAGGCCTCCATACTGGTCTGGAGAGAGGTAGGGTGCACTCGCAGCTCTCTGCAGAGATGGCACCGTAGCCTGGACGGTATAGCCTCAAGCCCAATGCGACCAACATGCATCCTTCCAGCTGCTCTGGCCTCAGCCCACCTGCACCTAAGGAAGAAGGGGGACCAGGTCCCACGAGCTCTGGCACTATAGTGTGGACAGCGCTGGCCAGTGATAGCTGCCATTCTCAGTGCAAAGCCTTACAGAAGTAGACGCAGAAACCAAACCTACCGGCACGGGAGATGGAAGAGAGAGGATCATTTCAGGAGTATCTCTGACACGTCAGACTAGGACACCACATCTGCATCTGCACACGCGTCCCAGGAACCAAGGAGACAGGGGCCGCGGTGGACACAGACACAGCTGGCTAGAGGGCCCTGGCAGCTCACACTCCCACCCAAGGGATGTTCTTGTCCTTTACACCTTAATGGGCACCAAGTCTGGAAGGATCCACACATCATCCAAACTCTGGGGTGGCTATGGGGCAATCAGCACCTTGAGTTTTAAGCATCAGATGAGCTCATCACCAGTAGGGACCGAGCAGGCTGAGACCACGAGACAGCCCAATCGCAGTGTATTCTTGTGCCGTACATACTAGGGCTATGATATTTTCACCCATGGACTTAAAATCTTCCTACAGCCCCTCTCCTGTTTCTGCTCAGGACCCTAGAAGGTGTGAGAAGTCACCAACATTCACCAACCACATCGGTGTCAGGAACCACTCACCAACATGCCACGTCACGTCAGATTCTGCACAAATGCAACGCCTCTCGGGGGAAAGAGAGCTTCAGAGCGCGGCCCTCACTGAGCCTCCTTCATTTTAAACGCCTTCCTGTTCAGTTGCCCAGCTTCCCTATGAATCTGTTAACAAGCCAGGACTGCCACCCTCACAGGCAGTGCCACCAAGCCAGGAAGCACCTTCAGCAGACCCCGAGGGAGGGGCTGTGGCTCTGAGCGCCTCTGTGGAGGAGCCTGCAGAGGGAGGTGCAGGAAGTTTATGTTCGGGAACCACGATTGTCACTTTCGCTCAGGGGCCAACTTATAATGGGAAACAGATCCGTCGAGTAAGCACCAGGAAGGGCCTGCTTTGAACCATACCAAGGAGACCAGTGCTTAGAAATATCGTAAAAACGGTTACCAGCAGTGCAAACCCGAGACAGAGCGTTACTACTGCAAGCTGTCATCCCAAACAGCCATCTGCTCCAGTTGGTCAGAGCACCCAGCCCTCTTGCCTCCTTACTTTGTCAAGAGTCATAACGATCTGCACATATAATAAAATGTATAGCTAATGGAGTTTGCTTGCGGCACAGCCCACTGCGTGTGCCAAGAGATAAGCCTGTCACCTGGAACACATCACAAGACGGAAAGAATAATGTGATCGACTTACAGAAAATGCTAATTAGGGAGGCCTCCCTAACGAGTCGGATCAAAGCTGCAGACAGAACTTTCTTCCTACTAAGTGAATCTGCCTTCTAAGTCCATGGCCTTTGGTCCAGCAACTGGAATTCTCAACAGGAAAACAATGCTTTGTTTTGCCTTGAAGATGTTTCCAGATTGCAGGCTCACATGACTGGCCTGTGAGTCTGCATTAATAATAAGAAACACAGATTGCCCTCCTCGAACCAAGGCTCAGCTCCCACCGGGAGCTCTTCATCTCTGCCGGTCCCAGGCCGGTCCCCAGAGCCGGGGCCACACAGCACTGCGCTTACCAGGGAGAGAGTGTGGCTGCGGTGAGACAGCTGTCCTTGAGTCCGGCTTCATGACCCAGGTGCCCAGGCGACTGCAGCGTGTCTGTTTCCTTGCTCATTCGCTTGCTCAGCTGGCTCTCAGCTGGGAAGTTTCAAGTTCCAGGCTGCCTGGGATTCCCTCTCCCTTCGCACAGGCTTAACCCTGCTTTGCCTGGCTAGGAGGGGACCAGACAACATCAGTCTCCCACAGCAGGGAGTGCAGCCTGCTGCCTCACAGGCACAGCCATCTGGCCTCCGCCTCCCCTCTTGCTCCCTCCTTCAGGAACTTGAATGCGTGGCTGGGATGCCTCGAGCTTGGCTCCTGAAGGGCGTGTGGCTTCCTGTAGCGCTGTCTCCGCTTTCCCTAGGTGAGGGAGGGGCAGGGGGAGGGCGCACCTGCCAGCGGGGAATTCGAAATACCCTCCCCGGGGGCAACCAGCCCTTGTGTCTGGGAGAGTCAATGCTCAGATCCCACTCCAGGCTCAGAGACAGGGGACTCTGTGAAGGGATTCCAGCCCACACCCTACTTCTCAGTGAGGATCTCATCCAACCTTGGCCCTTCCCGAGCCTCCTTTCCTCGCCTACAAAATGCAAACAGCACCTACCTGAACTGGGAGAGGCTCTTCCGGTAGCTTCTACCACATAGCATCACAGCTGGGCCGGCTGCCCTGAGTCCCTGAACAGTGGCCTGTTTTGTCTCTATGGAGTCGGCTCTCATGAGCTCCCAGGGAAACTGAGTCATGAGAGCTTAATCACTGCCATAGTTTATCCCATAATTAGTCCTGAGTTTCTGCCACATGCTGGGCAGGAATGCTGGATGGAGGTGCAGGTAAAAATGATAGCAAGTGGCCCCAGGGCTAATCTACCCTTGGTCACATCCCGAGAGCAGGGTCCTGGGCCTCCACCTTCTTCCTACCACTTTCCAAGTTCTCTACAATGAGCATGTCAGACTTCTATAATCGGGAAACAGACATTTAAAAATACAAAAGCCCCCAGGCATGGTGGCACGTACCATTCAGGAGGCTGAGGCAGGAGGATTGATGTGAGTTCAAGGCCAGACTGGTCTGCATAGTAAGCTTCAGGACAGGCTTGGCTACACAGCGAGACTCTGACTCACCAATCAACCAACCAACCAAACAAAAGCCATGCTACAGGGGCAGCCCTGACTTCATCCTCATTTCTCATGATCAATTCTTCCTTTGACATTCCTCCCGGTGTTCCTGCTTCTCTGTCCCAGCCCTCATCTTCCCACCAGGAAGTCAGCCCAGCTCCTCCACCACCTGCCACCTGCTTCACACTGGCAGCTGTGACTACAAGGCCAGGTAGGCACCGTCCTCATAGCTGAGAAGCCACCTCCATCACGCCCATGTGAAAAACTGGCTCGGCTTCCTGGAAACATCTAGAAGGTGACCCCATGCTGTGATTGGAGACACAGAACCCCCATCAGCCAGCCAAAGGGAGAGAGCTTGGGCGGAGGGGAACATGCGGACAGCGGGCTGACCCGGGTGCACATGAGGCAGAGGAGGGCCGGACACTCCTGTCCTTGACCTGTGGCGTCCCTGCCAGGGCTTACATCCTGTCCTCTCCTGGTAGCAGACAATGGGCCTGAGCCCTGGCAAGGGCAGCAAGGACGGCCAGGGCCCGTGTACATACACGACACAGGTATGTAACATGCACACACACACCCACTTATCCTCTGGCACTTTTCCCCCTGCTTTTTTAAATGAGGTGAAATTCAATTATTGTAAGATTAACTTTCTAAGATATAACCCGTAGCTTTTAGCATAGCTGTGCTGTCACCACTGAATGGGCCCAGAGTATCTTCATCCCCCAAGGAGGCTCTGTACTCACCAGGGAGACACCCCTACCCCTTCCAGGGTCCTAGCATCCAGTGACCTGCTTTCTGTCTCCAGGGAGTGACTTGTTCACCAGGTGTGGCCTTTGTGTCTGGCTTCTGCTACTCAGCACCATGTTCTCAGGGTCCACCCATGCAGTGTTATGGGGCTGTGCTCCATTCCTTTTCATAGCTGAGTAATGTTCTGCTGTGTGGGTATGCCACACTTAGTTTATCCATCATCTGTCCACCCGAGGGCACTGGGCTGGTCCCACCTTTTGGTGGGATCTGAGCATTGACTCTCCCAGACACAAGGGGTAGCTCCAGCCAGAGAAGTCCCACTCTCACTTTAGCCATGTGCCATGGCTCCCTTGAAGTGTAAGCTGGAGCTGGCCTACCCCTTGGCATGTTCTAGATGGTTATATTAGGCTGGACCTTTGCTGTGGCTCCTGTGAGAGCTCTCCAGGCCTGCTTCACCCCTGGTCCTGTTCCCACATAGGGAGTGAGGGATAGGTGAACTTGTACCTTCTGCATGTTGCTTGAAGAGGGCCTGACAGTGAGGAGGGACCGATCCACCTGCCCTTGCTGAGGTTGGGCTGACCCGGTGCTCTGGACGTGGTCCCCACGCTGAGGAACAGTAGGTTCTAGGTTCAGAGCCCCCTGGGCCTTGGTGCACTTGGCGTTGTCCCAGGCCAGCCTCCCACGGCTTCGAGGAAGCCAGAGTGTTCTGGGCAGCAGGCAGCCTCCCCTCACCCCGTGGGTGCTGGCGCATGTACAGAAACGTCAACAGGACCACAGAAGTGACTCCTCAGATTTGAGCCAGGGACATCAGGGTCCTAGAAGAACCAGGTGCTCACCATGGGTGAAAAAATCCATGCTCACTGACATTGGTTCAATTTATTATCACAGAAGCAGGATGAGAGGACATAGAAGGTGTGGGCAGGCCACCTGGTGTTCCATGCGGCCCTCCTGGGGCCCACCTGCCCATCACACAGACCCTTCCTGAGCCACTGTCAATGGAGGGAGCAGCCAGGCCTGGTGAGCACTGGATCCCATTGGGCTCTCAATGATGGCAGTGATGACATAGCTGTCTCCTTGGTCACCCCAAATGGACCACATTGCTTTCCTCCTTCGGTGACCACATGACCATGTGGCTGACTCTCATATCTCCATCCCTGGGGTAGAAGGAGGAGTCGTAGCGCTAAGTCCTGTCTTTCCACTTTGAGTGCATAAGAAATGCCTCCGAGGCTGGTGCAAGTCACAACCAAAAGAAACAGCAGGACTGGGCACGCATGCAACCTGCTCCTCCCATCAAATGTGTGAGGTGGAAGGAGCCACTGTTTCTCTCCCAGAAGCTGTGATACTGAAGGACCTGGGGCTGCTGGGGTGAAAAACTGCAGGGAGATCTTTCATGGCTCTGTGGCCTGTTGTTGTTAGGTGCTATGGAGTCGGTATCCAACTCATAGCGACCCTGTGTATGACAGGCGAAACACTATTGTCAGTGCTTCTCTGCTGTTCGTAGGATTTTCAATAGCAGATTGACTTTTGGGTGTGGGTTGCCAGGTCCGTCTCCTAAGCCTACAGCACCTGGTGTTCCCAGGTGGTCTCCCATCCAAGTACTAACCAGGTCCGACCCTGCTTAGCTTCCAAGATCTGATGGGATCCGATGCCACAGGGATACAGCTGCCGGCACTCTGCGGCCTAGAGGTTCCAAATCCAGGCAGGGCCGCATCCTCCAAAACCCCAGGGTAGCCTCCTTCCTGCCTCTTCCAGCTCCAAGGACCCAGGTGTCCCTGGGCTTAAGGCCACATCACTCCAATCTCTGCCTCTGTCTTCACAGGGCCTCTCTGCTGCCTGTTGCCATGTCTCTCCCTCCTCTCTCTCTCTCTCTCTCTCTCTCTCTCTCTCTCTCTCTCTCTGTCTCTTTGTCTCTCTGTCTCTGTCTCTTTGCAGTACTAAGGGTTTGAAGAAGCCTGGGCCTCCCTAATACTAAGCAAATGCTCTACTCCTGGGCTGCACCCCAGACCCTTTTCTATTTTTTATTTTGAGTGAGGTCTGGTTAAGTTACACATGCTGCCTCTGGCCTTGAACTTGTGATCATCATGCCTTAGCCTCCTAAATTCCTAGGATTACAGGTGTGCACCACGGTCCCCAGATCTCTCCTCTACTTATGGGCAGCTGAGTTGTAGCATTAGGGTCATCCTGCCCCACACGACCTGAGCCCACCTGTATCAGTTCTGCAAAGACCCAGTTTCCAGATAAGGCCACACCCACAGGCACATCCACTGGAGTCAGGACGAGAGCCTCATGTTCATCAGATTTTCATCGAGGTGACAGAATATCTGACCGGAACTACCTAAGGGAGGAAAGTTTTTTTTTTGCTCATGGTTTCAGAGGTGTCAGTCCATCATGGCAGGGATGGTGTGGGGGATCAGAGTAGCTTACTTCATGGTAGCCAGGAAGCAGAGAGAGAGAATGCTTGCTGGCAGGCTTTCTCCTTTTTCTCCTTGTATTCCATCAGGGCCCCAACCTATGGGATGGTGCCACCCACACTCAGGGATGGTCTCTCCCCCTCTGCCAATCCTCTCTGGGAAGGCCCTCCAGACATGCCCAGAGGTGTGCTTTACTGATCTCCTCGGTGCTTCTCAACCCAACTGAGTTGACAATCCAGATTAACCACCCCAAGTCTGTTGTTGTTAGGTGCCGTCAAGTTGGTATCCAACTCACAGCAACCCTACGTACAACAGGCGAAACACTATTGTCAGTGCTTCTCTGCTGTTCATAGGGTTTTCAATGGTGGATTAATTTTTGGGAGTGGGTTGCCAGGCCCGTCTCCCAAACCTATAGCACCTGGTGTTCCCAGGTAGTCTCCCATCCAAGTATTAACCAGGCCCAACCCTACTTAACTTCCGAGATCTGACGGGATCGGATGCCAGAGGGCCACAGCTGCAGGCACCCCAAGTCTAGCATCTCACAACTCAACCTGCAACACACCCTGGCCTTCCCCAAGCCTGGGGTGCTGCTGTGCCAACCCCCACTCTACAGGGAGTGGGGAGCACAGGTGTGCAGAGGTCAGATAATTTGCCATGTTGTCCTGCCAACATGGGGCAGAGCTGGGACTTGCACTTCAGCCTTCTTGGGCCACAGCTGATGGGGAGAAGGCCCCACTCACGGATCTGGGGAGGTGCCAGTGCTGCCTGTGCATCCCGTGAGGTTGGTCCAGGCTGATTTGCACAACAGTATCATCATGGGTGGCATCACCAGTGTGTGTGGTGGGCAGTCATAGTGGGCAGTCATGGTAGGCAAGGCACCACGGGTGATGGACACACCAACCCACTCAGCCCATGCTGTCCACTGGTGCTGTTCTGAGCACCAAGAACCCAGCTGCCAGGCCAGCCCACCTGTCCCCTGCTCTAGTGAGCTCACCAGAATGAGAGAGGACAAATCAGTAGCTTTGCCAACATTCAAGCATCCGTGAGCAGTACATTTCGGGAGAAAAAGAGACAGAGGCTGTGTTAGCAGCTGTCCAAAGGGGGCCCTCTGAAGATCAGCTGGGAACCTAGGATCAGTGTGGGACAAGCGGTTTATGGACCCGTGAGGCTGAGCTGCAACACCCAGCCATTTAGTCTGACCTGAGTCTGGGCATACCACGAAGGTAAATATAGATGCAGCCAACATTTGAAGGTCAGAGGCTGAGTAAAGGAGATGTCCTCAGCAGTGGCTGGGCCTTGTGCACTCAGCTGAAGCGCTGAGAGAGAAACTGAGGTTTTGCTGCAGACTTGGTCTCAGCCCCCACCTGGGCTGCCGGCTTCCCTTGCTGCCCGCCTGGCCTGTGGACTCCAGGCTGGCTAGGTGTGAAGGTCATGGGAGTGATGTCTCCACACATACCTGTCTGCATGGGCACTTGCACCCCAGGGTCCCTCACGGGTCTCTAGAGCATGGCTTCCCCTCTGCACAGACCCTCCTGCCTGACCTGTACTGCCAGAAGCCAATCCAGGTAGAGCCCAGCAGCCGTTCCACAGAAGTGGCCTTTCACAGACCTGTACTGAGTCTTCCTCTGTTGTTTGAACAATTTCCTAAGACTGAACTGCCTGTGTTTATTGGACTCTAAGTTTTATTTTACTTTTTATATTTTTGTGGTACTGAGGGGCTAAACCCAGGGTCTCTCATACATGTTTTATCATTGAGCTGCACCCCAGCCCATTTTCACTTCTTATCTTGAGACAGGGTCTCACAGACTGCCTCTGTCCTCAAACTTGGGATCCTCTTGCCTTCACCTCCTGAGTTGCTGGGATTACAGGCATGTGCCACAGCACCCGGCTTGGACTCTTATTTTTAACCAAGAGAGCTGTTTTATAAACAAGGCCTGGAAAAGAACTACGCAGGAATCCAGCAGATGGAAGCCAAACAGCTCCCAACCTTTCGGCACATGAGGAGTCCTGTGGAACCTCTGGGTACCTGGGCCCTCCAGCCCAGCTGGGTCAGTCTCTGGGGGCAGC
>VMDO01020270.1:0-37887 GCA_007922755.1 Pedetes capensis | reverse complement strand
TTTTTTTTTTTTTCCTTTTCTTTGCCCACAATAGCCTTCCTTTAGTTCTCATCTAGTGACTTAGTTTCAAGACTCTGCTCAGAACACTTCCTCTTTGGAGGTCCTACCCTCACTGAAAAGCCACATGTTTTCCCATTGTTGTTGTTGTTAGGTGCCATCGTGTCTGTATCCCACTCATAGCGACCCTCTGTACAACCGGGGAAACACTATTGTCAGTGCTTCTCTGCTGTTCATAGGGTTTTAATTGGCAGATTGATTTTTGGGAGGGGGTTGCCAGGTCCTTCTCCCAATGTTTTCCCATTAAGACAACCCTAAGAAGAGCAGCCTGCAGCCATAGCCCTGTGACATCGGATCCCATCAGATCTCGGAAGCTAAGCAGGGTTGGGCCTGGTTGGGAGACCTCCTGGATGGGAGACCACCTGGGAACTACAGGTGCTGTAGGCTTGGGAGATGAACCCAGCAACCCCCTCCCAAAAATCAATCCACCATTGAAAACCCTATGAACAGCAGAGAAGCACTGCCAATAGTATTTCGCCTGTTGTACTCAGAGTGGCTATGAGTCAGACACTGACTCGACAGCACCTAACAACAACAACAACAACAACAACAACAACAACAACAACAACAACGAAGAAGAAGAGCAAGTTCAGATTTCCCTTAAGTTCATATCATTCATGTAATTTCCAGTCCACATGTCTGTCTTCCCAAGTAGACTAGGCGGCCTGCAGTACAGTCTTTTCTGGAGGGAGGAGCTGCTGGAATCAGTGACTTACTTTATAATGTCCAACCTTCATTCCAGCCTCTTTTACAGGTTTTATAGCTACTAAGTGGTAGTCCTGAGATTAACATCCAAGACCATCTGCCTCTACCCAGCCCACTGTGACAAAATACTTGAGAAAAATAACTTTAAAAATAAAAGATTTGTTTTGGCTTATGATTTCAGAGATTTCAGTCCATGGTCCCTTGGCTATGTTGTTTCTGGGTCTTTGGTGGAAGAGAATCATCATGGTGGAGAACACACGGTGCAACAAAGCTGCTGACTTCCTGGAAGCTGGGTAGCAGCAAGACATCAAGGAAGGATCTAAGGAGAAGATATATCCTTCCAGGGCACGTGTCCAGTGACCTGCTTCCTCCAAGTAAAGTTTCCATCCCTTCCCAATGATGCCATCAAATTATGAATCCATCAGTGGATTAACTCATTGATGATATCAGAGCCCTCATGATCCAATCACTTTCTATAAACCCTGCCTCTGAACACTGCTATAGTGGGCACCAAGCTTTTGACACATGAGCTTTGAGGACATGTCACATCAAAACCATAACAGAACCTTTAACCATGATATTACATTTATAAGATTCTAGCATATCCAGTATCAATCCTTCAACCCAAAAGAATAAGTGAGGAAGCTGATCAGTTAATAGGGAAAAGAACTGAAAGAAATTTCCAAGTCCCACCACCCAGATATTCACCTTCTTGGGCTGGATTTAGATGGGCTCAGCTTAATGTTAGATTAGAGACACGAACAAGAGGGAGCTCAGTCCTTCCACAGGAATCTGGGGCTATGGTACCTAAAGCCAGAAATATTCCAGAAGCAGAAACTATCTCCTTTCATGGGTGCATGTCCTTGTCACCTCATAGATGAGATCTGGGATTCTGATAAGTTAACTCTGTGACAACTATCTTGAAATTCACCTGCTGCATTTCCCCCTGCTTTATATGACTTGTGCTGACCAACTGTTCCTTTCTATAGATGTTGCCTCTGTAGCTAGGCCTCCCCCAGCATGGGAGTTTGAGGGTTAATAAAATCACACAGCGACTGCTTTCAGATCTGTAAACCCAGCTTTTCTGGACTACTTTATAAGCTCCATAGCAGGGTCTTTGAGTTTTCTTAAATGATTTTTATACTTTGTTTGAAAATGTCTTTCCACACACAGTATAATGAGAAAAAAAAAAACCCACACAAATAAGAAGTCTTGCTGGCAGGTGTTTTAACAGCTCTAAAATTATAAAGCCAGGAGCTCATTCTCATATCTTTAAAAATGACCAGGCCCTTGTGAGCCCCTAGTACTGTTTTCTCAGTTCTATTAATAGACTTCCTTCACTAGGCCCCTGCAATGTATACTACGTGGCATGTTTTATGGAAACACCATCAGACTCTATTGGAAGTTTCTTTTTCTTTCTTCCAGACTTGACATTGCATGTTTGATCAGAAGTAATCATAATTTATACTTTTTTTTTTTTGGTGCAAGCTACTTGTTTTAGTTTCTCATAGTAGGGAATGCCAGTCCAGAGAAAGGTCTATTTGTGAGTTAAAAACCTTTGAAATACAGAACACGTTTGATTCATGAAAACTGTTCCAAAAGTCTGTTTAGATTGCCTCTTCAAAGTGGTCAAATGCAAGCTAAAAAGTTTTTCAGATGAAAATTCCACTGCTGTCTGTCATATCCCAGGCTTGATAAACGCAGGCAAGAATCAAAATCCCCCGGCTTAGTCTGTAACATCACTGACAACCATGCCAATTTCCAAGGCATTCATTAACTAAAGTTTTTGAAAAAGTAATTTTACACATAGGTAAAAAATAAATAAATAAAATAGCACAAAAGGATCTACAATGAAAAGCAAATTTATCTTCCATACTAGCTGCTTGGTCCTCAAATTTCCCTTCCTAGCTGCTCATCTGCCTACAGCCATACCCCTGTGGCATCCGATCTTGGAAGCTAAGTAGGGTTGGGTCTTGTTAGTATTTGGATGGGAGATCACCTGGGAAGACCAGGTGCTGTAGGCTTGGGAGAAGGACCTGGCAACCCACTCCCCCCAAAAAAATCATCCACTGAAAACCCTATGAATAGCAGAGAAGTACCAACAAGTGTTTTGCCTGTTGTATGTAGGGTCGCTATGAGTCGGACACTGACTCAACAGCACCTAACAACAAGTTGCTCATTTATTCTTACAGTATTGCAGGCAGATAATAAGCATTGTACATACAGGCAGTAGTGTTCTCTACCTGCAGTTTTTAAATCTTGCTTTATTCACTGCACAGTAAATCTTGGAGACAGAGTCATGTTAGTCCATACAGTTCTGCAGAATTTTTAAAGGCTACTTAGTATTCTATAACATATTTAACAAATCCCCATTTGGTGGGCAGATAGTTTGTTTCCAGCATTATGCTGTTATAAGCTTTAATAAAGCCCAGATTCCTACAGAGGGCATTGTTGTTGTTGTTATTGTTAGGTGCTGTGGAGTCGGTGCCTGACTCATAACGACCCTACATACAACAGATGAACCACTATTGTCAGTGCTTCTCTGCTATTCATAGAGTTTTCAATGGCAGATTGATTTTTGGGAGTGGGTTGACAGGTCCTTCTCCCAAGCCTACAGCACCTGGTGTTCCCAGGCAGTCTCCCATCCAAGTACTAACCAGGCCTGACCCTGCTTAGTTTCCAAGATCTGCTGGGATTGGATGCAACAGTGCTGCAGGCAGAGAGGGCTTAGCAAGTGCTCATATAGGAGAAAAGTAGCTTCTTCTAATGCTCACAAGAAGAGGAAACCCTTGAAGGGTCAAGTATGTTAGTGGGGGCACACTTTTGTTTGGAGGCCAAGAAGCTACCACACCAACATTGTTTTAAAACAAAATTAGGGTTGGAGACATAGATCAGCAGTATGAGTGCTTGCCTAGCATCCACAAAGCTGTAGGTTTGATTAGTTAAAAAATATCATTCATTTTCTTTCACCTCAGAAATATATAGTGGTTGTTCCTGAAATCAGGAAGTTCCATTCTGAGATAGATTTTAGTGACCTTTGCATATTCTTTATTTCTCTCATTTTGTTTTCTTTTCTCTATTATGCAATAAAATAAAATAAAATAAAACCAAAACAACAACAGACTGTCTCTACTAGTCATGCAGGACATTTAAGTGTTGTTTAATGTGTTTGAAATAGAAAAATATATTGTTGGTTATTTCAGCATTTTAGAATCTAAACCCCAATAAAATATTCTTACCTAAACTATCAAATCTAAACATGTCTCTAAATCTAATTACTAAATACAGAAAATATAGAGGAGAGGTTAATATATGGAGCTCCACCATGAAGAAACAGCCAAATCAGGTGAGGTGTTCTCTAGGACAAACTGTACAGTTTTTTCCAATAAATAACACACACACACACACACACACACACACACACACACACACGAGACTATGGTTTATTCTAGAATAAAAGAGAATTAAAAGATTTACAAATAAGCCAGGCATGGTGGCCCATGCCTATAATTCTAGCACTTGAGAGGCAAAGCCAGGAGGATCAATGTGATTTCAAGACCAGCTTGGTCTACATAGTGTTTTCCAAGCCAGCCTGGGCTGCACAGTGAGACCCTGTCTCAAAAAGCCAAAATATAAATAAATAAATAAATAAATAAATAAATAAAATTGGGATTTTGATTCAAACTATTTGTAAACAAACACCACCTTCTTTGAGGTAATTGGGGAAATTGGAATATGATGTGGGTGATAAATTATTTTTAGTATTGGTAGGTTAAGATAATGGCCTGGTGAATAAGTTTTTTTGTTTAAGTCCTTGAATAGAAATGCATACTGAAATATTTATTAATGAAATGATATGTTTTGGATTTAGAATTCCCTAGAAAAAATTTAATATGATTAGCAAATTGTTTAAGCTAGGTGATGGATATGCAAGATTCAGTATGCTATTCTTTTCATTTTGGGGGCACTAGCTCAGTTGGCCTGGCAACCCCCTCCCAAAAATCAATCTGCCATTGAAAACCTTATGAACAGCACAGAAGCACTGACAATAGTGTTTCCCCTGTTGTACAGAGAGTCGCTGTGAGTTGGATACCGACTCGACGGCACCTAACAACAACAACAACAACAAGCTCAGTTGGTAGAGTGCTGCTCCACACTCTCAGAGAACCCAGGTTTGATACCCGGTGCCACAAAAACAGAAGGACACAACAAACCACTCCTGAAACAATCCCAAAACAACCAGCATTGAAAACCCTGTGAGGGTCCCTATGAATGGGACCTGACTCCACAGCACCTAACAACATATTTTCTATGGCTGCCTGAACTAAGTGCTATAGGCTGGGGCTATTAAAAAACAGAAACTTATTTCCTCACAGTTTTGAAGACTGGAAGCCCAAGATCAAGGCATAGGTATGGTTGGCTTCCTTGTGAGGGCTCCTTCCTTGTGTGGTAACCGTCTTCTCTATCCTTCCTTTGGGCTTGCCTGTGTGGCAATCACCTCTTCTTATAAACAGACCGGTTAGCCATATTGGATTAGAGCCCACCCTCACAACCTCACTCAGCCATGGTTACTTCCTTACACCCTATCTCCAAATACAATCACATTCAGAGGCCCTGGGGATTAGGGCCTCCACATATTAATTTGGGGAGGGGCACAATTCAGCTATGACAGGCACCTATGAACGTTCTCCTATTTTAAAAATTTTCTAAGTACAAGAGATGTTAGCTTGTGGAGGAGACAGTTCATTATGCGCAGCTTGTCTGCTCAAGTACAAAACAAAGTCAGGTGAGCGTGATCTCTTCCTCTCTTTCCCCTCAAAAGATAAATGAAGCCACTGACTCCAACCGGAAAAGTCTGATTTATTTGTTTTGGTTATTCGATAAGTCCAACAATCTCTAACTCTAAGGACCCACTTTAGGAGGATTATGTATTTTATGATGTGAAAAGATCACTACAACCTTGGGAAGTGTTTATACTATTAGAGAGGAGCTAAGCTTTTCCATGGAGACTCCGTTTGTAGAGGAAGGGGTGCTACTGATTAAAGCAGATTGGTTTAGCTCTTATTTTTCTTAAACATTACTGGATTTCTTTACCCATACCACCCACTCATTTTTTCTCTCATGCTCTATTTGTCCCACCCACTACACAGTAAATCCAAGGGCCATTTGTATAAATTTTATACTGAAAATTATGTTGACCTCCAGTTCCTACGCCTTTTGGAAGTAAAGAAAGAGTCTTGGTATTCTCACAATTTGCTGACCAGTTTTATCTTTGGAAAATTACTTTGACAATATGTTATCAAGACCCATTGCTCAGTACTCCTATTTCTTGCCCAATATATGTGGAAAACCATACATATATAAAGTTGTTCATCACAGTAATATTTATATGATTTAAAAACTGGAAGCACCAGATACATGTTTAATGGTAGAATAAGTTATAGCTGCCAGGAGCTATGGTGCATGCCTATAATCCCAGCAACTTGGGAGACTGAAGCAAGAGGATCACAAATTCAAGGCCAGAGGCAGCCTGTGCAATTTAGCAAGACCCTGATTCAAAATAAAAATAAAAACTGGGCTAAGGGTGCAGCCCAGGGATAGAGCACTTGTGAACTATATGGAAGGCCCTGGGTTCAACTCCCATGTAACACACACACACACACACACACACACACACACACACACACGAATAAGTTATAGCACATCAAATTGCAAAAATAAATAAATAAATAAATAACACAAAAATAAAAAACCTCCATGCAACTGTTAAAGGAGAATGCCATAAAGGAAAAACATGAACTGTTTCTCTACATAAGTATTTTAAATTCTTGTTGTTGTTAGGTGCCGTCGAGTCAGTATCTGGCTCATAGCAACCCTCATAGGGTTTTCAATGGCTGACTGTTTCAGGATTGCCTTGGGAGTGGATTGCCAGGTCCTTCTCCCATTTTTGCACTGTTGGGAATTGAACTCGGGACCTCAGAGACTGCTGCGCAGCGCTCTACCAACTGAGCTAAATCCCAGCCCCTTAAATTCTTGTAGAAGGGGAAAAACTTAGAGTCAGAATACAGACAAATTTGGACAAAATTTTGTAGCACATACACAGAAAGAACTAATTTCTTTAATACAGAGGGAACTCTTTCAAATCAACAGCAATAATAGCAAAAACCCAACAATTTAATTAGGGAAGGAATAATGGGCATAAGCAATTCACAGAAAAAAGTATAAGTGGTCAGCCACATGAAACAATGTCAAGAACACTCAACTCAAAATTAAAGAAATGTCTGTTACAACCACAATGAGATACTGTCTCACTGGTCTTGTGACAAAGATTCAAAGACTGAGGAATGGGTTTGGAGAAACAGGAAACTTTGGTGAAAGTGTGAATGAGGCAAGGCACAGTGACACACACCTGTAATGCCAGTGACTTGGGAGGCTGAAGTAGGAAGATCGCAAGTTCAAGGCTTGAGGCAGCCTGTACAATTTATCAGGACCCTGACTCAAAATAAAAAATTTAAAAAATGAGCTTGGGGTGAAGCCCTGTGGTATAGCACTTGCAGAGTATATGTGAGGCCCTGGGTTTAACTCCCAAGTACCACAAAAAAGAAAATAAAAAGTGTAAATCGGTATAAATTATGTGGAGAACAATTTGACAATATCTATCAAATTTGAAAATGCACATTGCCTTCCACTCACTGACTGCGCTGTTGGTAATTCTGGAAAGATATCTTTATGGATGCATAATGATGTGTGCACATGGATTACTGTTGTAGCCTTTTTCGTGTGAATAGCTATCATTAGGGTTTCCTTGGATAAATTATGTCATATCTACATAATGAGATAATTTTCAGCCTTTAATGAAAATGAGGCAGCTCTGTGTTTGCTAGCATGAACAATGTAGCAGATAAGGGAAAAGGTTCAGGAGATTTCTTTCATGTAACAAAATGTCTGTATGTATAGATACTCATTTGTGCCTGCAAACTCCACATGGGGGAGGCAAGCTGGACTGCAGGCATTGGCCGTCTGGAAAATTAGATGTGGTGAGGGAGAGGGAGGTGGACAGAACCTTTGACTTTCTGTATTTTTCAACTCTGGTAAGTTCAGACAAGCACTATTGCTTTTATAACACAAAACCTCAAAGTGACCATGAGGAAAATTTTTATAGGATCATGGGAAATGTTCAGGATGATAAACAATAAACAAGAGACAAAACTGAATTTGCAAAATAGTAATAGCTTATATGACCAATAAAAGGAACAGAAGCCTCCTAGACTATATATAATCGTTGGACCTGGTGACAGAAATATAGAGGATATTTTTTCTCTATTACCTAAGTTTCCTGCAACCTGCATGCTCAGGTTTTGGCATTTTAAAACAACTGAAGCCAGGTGTGATGGCAAGATGCCTGTCATCCCAGCAGTCTAGAGGCTAAAACAGGAAGATTGTAAGTTCCAGGCCAGCCTGGGCTCTATAATGAGAAGTTGTCTCAAAGAGAAAAGGAAGGAAGGCAGGAAGGGAGGGAGAGAGGGAGGAAGGAGAATACAGCAAGCATACAAATGTTCTCAGTTGATTTAGCTCAGTTGGTAGAGTACTGCTTCATACTCTCTGAGGACCAGGTTCAATGCCCAGCACTGCAAAAATGGGAGAAGGACCTGGCAACCCACTTCCAAAGCAATCTCCAAACAATCAGCCATTGAAAACCTTATGAGGGTTACTATGAGTCAGACACAACTTGAGGGAATCTAACAATAACAACAACGGGAAAAAAATCCACATGCTCACCTTGCAGTGGTCGGGGAAGAGCAGATCAGAGCAGGATGAAGTCCATGGCTAACTTAGAGACCCAGATCCTGGATCTATAACTATCCTGAAATAAGAGAAATGCTCAGAGGCTTGCTGCTTGGCTGTCCAGCTCACTGAAGGGGCTCAAAGAAACATTCAGAGAACCAGCTTTTTACCTTGACAATTCTCCTTGCCTCAAGTCCATGCTATCCTCAGTGATTTTTCAGGGTAGCCCAATAAACCACAGCCCACATTTATTTCCCACAGTCATTATCCCACTCTTCACCTGTCCTCAGATCCTTACATGTGCCATATAGAACTGTCTCACTTTGACTTCCAACTCTCCATTGTCCTTAGAGACTTCTCCTTGACCCCATTCTCTTCCCTGCCATAATCAAACCTCACTTACCCAGCCTCCTCACCAGAGTGTTGGCAATGAGGTGGTTTATACTCTAGGATCCTCTCTAGGAGGACTTGAAGACAGCCTACCACTGCCTCTGGTGACACTGTCACTTCCAAACCACCATGACTCCCAAATGTATTTGTCTTCCATCCCAGTCTTCTCTTGTGTGTTCCAGATCCATATATCCCACAGCCCCCTTATCAGGTCTTCTATACCAGGAAATCTCTTTGTTGTTAAGGGTCATCAAGTTGGGACCGACTCTTAGTGATCCTAAGAACAACAGAACAAAACACTCCGACACCGTGACAGACACACAACCTTTTTTATGTTTAAGCCCATTTTTGCAGACACTGTGTCAATCCAGCTAGTTGAGGGTCTTCCTTTTTTCTCCCAAGCATGATGTCCTTCTTCAGGGATTGCTCTCTCCTGAAAATGTGTCCAAAATACATAAGACCCAGTCTAGCCATCCTTGCTTCCAAGGAGCACTCTGGCTGCACTTCCTCTAGGACAGATCTGTTGGTGCTTTTGGCAGTCCATGGTACATTCAATGTCCATCTCCATCACCATAATTCAAAAGCATCAATTCTTCTGTCTCCCTTTTTCAATGTCCAACTTTTGCAAGTATATGATGTGACTGAAAATACCAGGGCATGAGTCAGGGGCACCTTTGTCCTCAATATGAAATTTCATAGACACCTAAAACACAAAGTATCCCAAATTTGACCCTTCATCTGCTTTCCATAAGACTTTGTCTCCTCTAGTGCTTTCTAGCTGGGGAAAATTCATACCAGAAATTGGAAGTTCTCCTGATATTTTCTTCTCCCTTACTGTCCTATCTAATCCATCATTGAATCTTATAAGCCCTTATCTTCTAAATACCCCTAAATCCAACTGTCTTGCTCACTTTTACTCTACCACTATCCTTCACACCACTGTTGTCTCTCAAGGAAGCCATTGTGATAGCCTCTACCTGGTGTCCCCATGTCATCTCCTGTCTCTTTCCCACCTGGCCTCCACAGCAGTCCAACATATGTAACATGAAGTCATGACCATGCCCTCCATGAGGCCCCTCACATGCGTGCTTTTGCTCACAGAACAAGGCCCAAGCTCCTTGTTGTTGTTGTTAGGTGTCATCAAGTTGGGTCTGACTCATAGTGACCCTACATGCATAATGAAATACCCACTGACCTTGTGTCATGACCAGCACTATTGTCAATGCTTCTCTACTGTGGTTTTCAGTGACAGATTGGTTTAGGAACGGGTTGCCAGGTCCTTCTCCCCAGCCTGCAGCATCTGGTGTTCCCAGGCAGTCTCCCACCCAAGGACCAACCAGGCTGACCCTGCTTAGCTTCTGAGATCAGGTGGGATAGGATCCCAAGGTAATATAGCTGCGGACCCCAAGCTTGTTAATCAGCTCTATGTGGCTTTTCACATTCTGCCTCTACTCCAGCCTCCTTCCTAGGCCAAGTATTTAATGAAGAGACCAAGACAGATAGGGAACCTGTCCTAGGGGAATAAACAGGTAACAAACAAACAAACTCTGTGACCACAAGTGCTATGAGCGAAATGAACAGGCTCTGAGATGGAGACTAATGGAGGGAGAAGAGCTGACCTCTTGAGATGAGGTGACAGGAAAGCCTCAAGGAAGTGATAACAGTTATGGTGATTCCAGAAGTATGAAGATGTATCTGGTGTTGTGAGAGCAGAGGCAAAGAGTGCTCTGTTGTTGTTGTTGTTGTTGCTGTTGTTAGGTGCCGTCGAGTCGAGTCCGACTCATAGCGACCCTACGTACAGCAGATCAAAACACTTGCCAATTCTGTACCAGGCAAACGATCTTATTTATGTTTAAGCCCATTGTGGCAGACACTGTGTCAATCCATCTGGTGGAGGGTTTTCCTCTTGAGGCTGAAATAAATGACTTGATAAAGAGCTAGAAGGGCATTAGGGATGTAGAAAAGTGAGGGTGGGATTTCGCCAGTGTCTAATAGCCAAGAGCAGGGAAGAAGCTGGGGTTTTATTCTAAGGACAACAGGAAACCACGTTCCCTTCACTGATTATTCTCTGGTCACACAGGGCCTTTTTCATTTCTATGAGTGGCTCAGCATCCTTCCTAGCCAAGGGCCATCCAAATATGGTATTCCCTCTGCACAGAAAGCTTATTTCTTCTGTCACCTGGATGCTGCAAACACACCATTCATATCTCAGCTGAAATGCAGCTTCATCCCGGTGGCCCCCCTACCTCCCAGCCTAGGTCAGGCCCTGTCACATACTGGCATGTCTTCTTCCACTTCTCCTTGGTGGTGCTTCCCACAGCAGAAATGAATTGACAGCTTGTGTGTTTGTCAACACTCCATCCTCAGGACTGGATACATCCTAAATATTTTAAAAGAGGATTCTTAAACAAATGAATAAATGCCTACATTAATGAAAATTAGGCAAGCTTAGGGGCTGGGATTTAGCTCAGTTGGTAAAGTGCTGCTCTGCAGTCTCTGAGGTCCTGAGTTCAATTCCCAGCACCACAAAAATGGGAGAAGGACATGGCAAACCACTCCGGAGGCAATCCAGAAACAATCAGCCATTGAAAACCCTATAAGGGTCACTATGAGTTGGACACGACTCAAAGGCACCTAACAACAACAACAACGACAAGGCAAGCTTAGAGTTTCACTGAACAAGGACTATGGACACGTTAAAGTTTGGAGAGATTTGGGATCCGAGTAAAGTAAGGCACTCAGTCTATTGAAAAGAGATGAGTTCAGGGAGGAGAAGTCACAGTTTGAGCCACTGAGCTGCTCTCCAGAGGGGCTCACTTCTGGGTCCTAGAGATAGGCTCTCACATTTTTCTTACTGAACTCTGTGGCACTTGAACAAGGTCCTGAGGGAAGTGAATTCCTTAAGATGAACTTTTTCTGGCTGCTAATAACTGACTAGGAAAGGAAAAATAATGTAGGCAGCATTAGTATTTCACTGATGGATTTAGTTACAGAGATTAAAGTGTCAGCTTGGTATGGTTCCAGCATGTCTCTGGTTTGACACTACTTTCAGAGTGAAGGTAAAGACATCCAGAGCTGGCTGCTTGACGTGTTGGGTAGCTGTGTCCCGTGGGTTTTTCTCTCAAAGCTTTGGTTCATTTTGTCACAGTGGGTCTGGTTGGCTCCAGTGAGGCCCACGGCTAGAAAGAATAACAGGGGTGTGCAGTTCAGGCCTGAGACCTGTTGGCACCAAAGTGTGGGAAAAGTTCTCACAAGGCCTGCCCATGGTCAGCCTAGCCCAGACTGAGGTTATTAATCTTTCATGTCCACAAACACTCAAGTCACAGGGTTTTGCAAAGGAAAAATAAAGTGGGATGGCAGGGAGGCGGTGTGGTAGAGTGGAAAGAACAGCAGAGTCTAACTTGAGAGGCTGGCCTCCAATTCCTCAACTGAAACAAAGAGGGTTGCATAGGCCAGGTGATGTCCAGGCTATCTACCAGCTCTATGATCAGTCCTGTGGATACTGTCCAACCCCAACAGATCAGATGAATGCGTTCAGGCAGTGGGGAAGTGCTTCTGACCATGCAGTCATTCTGCCTAGATCCTGTTCTTGGATTAGCCTTAGCTGTCTGCTCTTAACTTTTTGTGGCTTCAATTTCCTCATCTGTAAAATGGGCCTAACAGGGTTGTTTTGAGGATTACAAGATATATTCTATTAAAGTGGCTAGCATATAATAAGTGTTCAGTAAGTGCTAGTCTGGAGAAGGACCTAGCAACCCACTCCTCAAAAACAATTTGCCACTGAAAACTCTATGAATAGCAGACAAGCACTGACATAGTGCCAGGCATGGCACAGTGTTGGGGAGTGTTTCGTTCTGTTGTACACAGGGTTGCTATGAGTCGTACCTGACTTGATGGCACCTAACAACAACCAGAAGAAGTGCTAGTAATTGCTATTATGGCACAGAAAAACATGTCCAGAAAAGACATGGACCACAGGAACCAAAGGCTTGTGGTCAATTACATGGAAGAGAAAAAGACAATTCCAAAGCTATCGTCTATATCCAAATGGTGCCAAAGGAAATGGTGCTCAGGACTAATAAATAAATAAACAAGGCCCCAAATGACTCATACATCCAGATTTCATTTTTGAAAATTTCAGTATAAACCTGTAGTAAGTGTATAGGTAAGGAGGCACACAAAGAAATGTCAGCAACCATTGTCTCTGGGAGGAGATGATGATGCTCTCCATGGTCTATGATTTCTATTTCACCTCTTATGTACCTATTTATGTTTCTAACTTTGTTCAGCAAACATGTTACTGTAGAGAATTTTTAAAAAAGCTTTGAATGTTAACATCGGAGTAAAAGCAGAAAATAAATTCATCATCCAGGATGCTGAATTATTTTAAGTTTGTATGTTTTCATTTGGAAGTTATTCTCCCAACTGTTTCTGGGCTTCCAGTTGTGAAGTAGAAACAAAAATTGAAGTAGTGAAGTGTCAATGGGAAATAGAAGTGTGAGGGTGGACATGATAATATTTATTTGTTAAATGAATGAATGAATGAATGAATGAATGAATGAATGAATGGAATAGTACTGGAGGGAGAATCTCTATGGCATGACAACTGATTATATGTAGGGTAAGATCTATGCTCCTTCATATGACTCATGGTATGGTTCCAATTTTTCAGGAAAACACACGAGTGGGTACACACACACACACACACACACACACACACACACACACACACACACAGTTTCCCCCGGCCTTAACAGCCTGTAAGTACAAATGGAGTTACAATAATGGCAATAATTCAGATTACTGGCACTTGTCTCTACCTGCTTAGCACAAAATTCCCTGGAAGTAAAGAAGTCAATAGATAATGAGAAAACAGAGACAAACATAAAAGGGAAAATTATGTTCTGATGTCTTTAAAGTATTTTTTCTCAGTTGATTTAGACATGATGGACTTTTAAAATACCTTTCAAATCGTACTTTTGGAAGGACTTTTACATATTTGCTTCTTCGAGATCCCAGGGTCGTGGGAGTGCAGGGGTTTCCTTTCTTATATAGTTTGTGTCCTTAGCTAGTCTTTTCCTGGAAGGGAAAGACCCTAAACATTTGCTATCTCCCAGAGCCCTGAGGAAGTACTGGGCACATGGGAGCCCAGAATAACTACATTTTTAATCTGGAAAAAAGCTTAAAAGCTCTCTTTCCCATTGGCCCAGTGGGGTTTCTGGGACTCTCCAAAACCATGGTAATTTCATGACAAGATGGGGGCCCTAATCTGCTCATTCACGGCAGTTTTCTTTTCTCTGCAAATACTTATTAATTGAAATGGGATCTAGAAGCCCTAGCTGGGAATGCCCCAAACCATTTCTCTCATGGACCCACCATCCTTTTTCCTCTCAGTAATCCAAGAAGCAGAATGGATCATATTGAATTTTAAAATTTAGTAAGAAAAAGAAAAGCCCCAAATACTCCTAGCTTTTAATACCTCATTCCTTCTGAAATATTTTAATAATGTTTGGAGGAAAAGGAAAGATGATGATGGATAACTGAAGATTTGACCTAAGTTCTTCTTTTCTTGCTCACCTGAAGCATTTTATTAGATTTCTGCTGCCTATATAGGAAAACCTGGAGACCTACATAGCTCCTTGTTTTGTGATGGCCTCCCCTTCAACTCCTTCTGACCCTTCAGTGCCCACTCCTGTCTACTTCTCCCTGGGAGAGACCTGTCTTAGTGCATTAATGAAATCACTAATGTTTAGCTATATACACCCTAATACCAGTTTCTAGAATGACATTTATATTATGCTTGCCTCCTGTGTCTCTCATGAGGGAGTTTCTATGTGTCACTAAAAAATACTAGATAACACTCTTTATTAGCCCCATGACACCCCAGCCCATCAATACTTGTCTGGGCCTGAAGAGATTATGCTATGATTTTTAAGCAGAAAAAGAGCAAGAAATACTTTTATTTAAATAATCAATTAAAAACCAGTTGCCCCAGGTAAACAGAAAGCATCACCAGGGCATGAGAAGAGGACCAATCATGAAATGAAATGGCAAGAGGCGCTCCTCAGGAAAAGGCCTAGACATCACTGATCATCTCCATACAGGTCAATGTTCTTTTTATGTTTAGATCAAACCTTTCCTTCAAATGTGCTCTGAATAATCTTTCTAGGATCAGGGATGTTTTTTGCAGAATGCTCTGTAGATATATCTAGTCCTCAATACACCCAGCCTCAAGCAGGAGGCCTAAGAGACAATCCAGGTGCTTCAGGCCTTGGATTTCCGCTTCAGAAGTAACTGAGATAATGATCAAAATGCAGATTTCAGAGTAACATTCCCAGATAGTCCTTTTCAGTTATGCTGAGAAGAACCCAGAAATCTGCATTTTAAGCAACCATTCCAGGTTGGTCTCATGTACGAATAAAGGATGGAACTACTGCTGTAAGAGGCATGATTGGTAGGCCTGACCTCTGTAGGGCAGAAATTTCACCAGGGGGCCACCAGCAGCTGAAGTGTCCCATTGTATCTGCCTGTGCAACTACTCACCCCCACCAAAACCTGGATCTTTTTTTCTTCCACTGGAAAATTCCCTCAAGCCCCATTAAAGTCCTGCCTCACCCCATGACCAGGCTGACTTTTATTACCACAGGTTAGCTTTGACGTTTTAGAATGATGTACAAATGGAACCATACTCAGTTATGTCTTGCTTCTCTAGCACAATATCATATCTATGAGATTTCATGATATAATGCATATATACCAATTAGCACAGGACATTTACCTGATGTCAACTGCTTTTATCACCATTGTCATTTCATCCTCTGAAGATTTTTCTTAATATTTTGATTTTCTTTACTATTCAAAACTCATGGGCATAAATATGGTGACCATACAGCACAGAAAAATACCTTCTGTGTGGGCTGTTAGTCTTCTGCGTAAAATGTTCAACTACTGCAGGGGTAGTTTGGAGGCATCAGACACAAGATGGCCAATCAGCCTGATTGCAATATGGCTGCCCCACGGACACCAGTCACCAGAGCTCTGAGACTCTGTGACAGCAATTTTACCATGCATTCCTAGACAGCTGGGTCACAACTGTTATAGGAATATTCCTGCTTAATAAACAGTGAGTACTGAGTAATGAACCCAGACTCCTGCAGAGGTAGGAAGAGGCCATCAATAAAAGACAGCTTTACCTACAGCTCAACTTCTAGAAAGCAGAACATGTTCCCTTTAATTATTTCCCATCTATATTGGTGATATTTAGGATACAGTTGTTTAGGAAAACAGGTGGAATTATCACAGGACAGAAATACTACTCTTGTTTTCAGTTTTGGCTTATTTTTTATTTTATTTTTATCTTGTGCAGTATTGAGCAGTTGAACCCAGGGCCTTGTGCATACTTTGCAAGTGTTCTACCACTGAGTAGCACCCCTAAGCCCCCACCCTTTTTAATCTTTAGACAGGGTCTCACTAAGTTATGCAGGCTGCCTCTGGCCTCAAACTTGCTATCCTCTTGCCTCTGCCTCCCAAATTTCTGAGATTATAGGCATATGTCACTGCACCCAGTTTCAGTTTAGTTTAATTGAGGTTGTTTGTATGGGAATATAGATGTCAGATTTATTTATTTTATTATTTGTATATTTATTTTTGTCATGAAGGTTTCCAACGTGAAGTCCTTCCAGAGCAGACTGAAACTCTTTCCAGGAAAATTAAATCTGGGCCTAAAAAAATATGGCCTCAAACTCTATTTAGTAAGGTAAATTCCCATGGTAGAAAGCCCAATATTAGGTATTATGTCCTGCCCGGAAAAAATAACATTCACATTAAATAGTTTGCATGTGGAAGAAAACAAAAGACAGCAAGGGGGGAAAAAAAAGCAGAAGCCCTGAGTAAGGGCAACTTCTCACCGCCATATTGATGGTGAGGCAAGAAAGTGGCTCGCAGGAAAGGTACAATGTTTCATTCCACAACAACCAAAGCATTAGGCCATGATGGTGCAGAGGGAGAGTGAGGAGTCAGAAGCCCTTGGAACAAGCACTTGGAGGCCCTGCCAGCCCTGTTCACTTACAGAAACACTGGAGGGCCCCCTTTGATCTGCCTTTATTACATAATTGTGGACATTCCTTTTCACTACATTTTAAAATAAATATTCAGTGTCAATTTTGTGCAAATACTGTGAAAACTTCAAGCTCATTCTAGTTCCATCATGAAAACAAAAAAGAATGTGGAATGATACTCATGCTAATTTCACAAAAATTTTGTTTTGTCTACATTTTTTAATTTGAAGGATTATTATTTCTTTCAGATGGATAAAACTCTAGGGTTTGATTTGTGTCTGCTTACTACATGGCCCTCATCGTGCTCTGCTCTGTGTATCTTACCATGTGTTGTCTCTCTTGTGATCTCCTAGGTATTATTGGTCTTGGTTTCCCTACTTGGCATAAGACCTGGGACCTGGAAATTACTCAAAATAATCTTAAATAGATAAATGAACAAGAATAGAGGCACCTTTTTGTTTGTATCATAAAAAATGCCTTCAGAAATAAACACTTACTAGAAGGTGATGCAATCAGGAATCACCTGAAGAGCAAATTTTAAACACTCATTATCCAGGAGTCCTTGGAAATCCTGATTAGGTCTGGGATGGATCTTGGGAAGGCAGGTGTTTAACAAGCTCCCCAAGTGATCCTCAGGCACATTGGGGAAACTCAACGGTAAAGTAAAATATTAGCCATAGAAGATAAGTTGGAAAATGAAGAATGATATTCCAGCTGGAGATTTATTTTTGGAGAGACAAGAAGCATTGTCATCTAATGCATTTTTTTATAAGCTAATGCTAGTATTCATTTAAAGTGGAGTTCTGCTTCAGAGATAGCTTCTTCTCCATAGCAGCACATCATTCAGTGATTTGGACTCGGCCCCAAAGCATGGAGGCCTGAAGCCCCACCTTCTGAGGTTGTTGGACCAAAGCAGCCCCATTGCTACCACTTCCATTTCCCTGTTTCAATTCCTGATGTAAATGAGGGCCATTTTGAGGTTGTCTGAGAGGTAAATTTACTGCCCATTGATTTTCACAAATCCCATGGGTCCTGTGAAATCCTCTTAAATGAGTATCAGATACAGGAACAAAACTGGAAAATTGAATAGGAAATGTCATGGCTCAGAGCGAAACACAAATGTTCATCTGTTTTGCTGAAAAACACGGGCCCAGTGTGATCTGACATAAGCCCAGAATGATGTTGGTAAATGCATATTTTAAGGAAAAGCCTCAGACATGCCCCAATTATTGTATAGATGTCCAGTTTAGAGCAGGACAAATAGGGCAGGGACTCTAATTGGCTCTTTGGACAAATTCACATTTTGAATGAGCCAGCAAAAGACTGAGAGTATTGCAGGATCATTTAGTGTAAACTTCTTGCAAAAGCATTACTTAATTAACATCCTAAAACACAATATATCTCCTCTCAGAACAAGCCACCAAGTGCCACTTGTACGCTTATAAAGCCACAATGATATGCAATGATGCCTGTGCCAGTGACTGGCTGGCAACATGAGTCAGTCACCGTTCTTCTTGCAGCTTCAAATGCAGTAGGCTTTCATGCAAAATCACTTATTTGCATTTTAGTATAATTGAATACATTGTGTATATCTACTCCGTTAGTATCTCTTCTGTGAGGTGCTAGAAGCATAGAGGAAAATGAGCCATGGCTTCTGACTATGCGGGGTTTATAATCAGCAAGAACATGTGCCTAAAATAAATAACATCATAAAGGTAGAATGTGCTAAATCCCAAGTCATGATATAGACCAGGTCTTCTCAAACTTTAATGTGCATGTGAATCTGGGGATCTTGTTATAAAGCAGATTCAGATTCAGTAGGTCTAAGGGCTCAAAATTCTGCGTTTCTAACAAGCTCTCAGGTAATGCTGATCCAAGGATCACACTTTGAATACCAAGGCATTAGACATCCGAGTGGAAGTGTCAGTCAAGTGGCCAGGAATATACTTTGGAATTCAGGAGGGGGGTATAAATAAAATCTGGGGAGTTACAGACACCTAGATGCCTCACCAAGAGAGGGTTATGGAGAAGGAAGACCAAAGAGTTGAATGTCTGTGATATATTTTATACAAGTAAATTTGGCTGGACCTAAAGGTTCCCTTTGAGAGTAGTGGAAAAACTAGAGAGCAAGATTGCAGTATGGTTGCAAAGGCACTCAAATACCACTTTATGGAATTTAGACTTGAAGAAACAATTCTTGTTCTTGATGGTCTTAGGGGAACCCAGTTGCTCATATAGCTGACAGCAATACGACATCAGCCTCATGCAGTCACATCACCCGGAGCTTTTACAAATAGAGTCACATAAAACAAGTGAAGCCAATATGCTACTCTGGAGCTCTGATGATTCTATGAAACATTTAAGGAAGCAATTTTAATTGACTTTCTCAATGCTGCAAGCAAGTCATTCCTGTAACTGAGAGCAGACTATGACACATCTCTGTTTGATAATTGCTTTATTTCGGATTAAGACTAGCAATTTTCTTGTCAGAGGCAGGAATGAAGTAGAAAGGCAGTAAGGAAATTTGCACAGCTTGGGCAGTTTTTGCAACTTGCAAACCCATCTGAAGTTATTTTCTTTTAAATTAACAGGGCAGACTCGGCATTAGCACCAAATTTTTCTCTTGTGGCCTTTTTGGTTTGATACACTTTAGAGCTCAAAACTTTATTAACCTTGTGAAGTACAGACATGTCGTGTCTTGTTCTCATCTGCACTGAACTGACTCTATTACAAAAGTTCTTGGTGCAATTGCCTGAGAAAATTGGGAAAAAATTTGATATTGGTAATGGTAAGATCACAAGGGAGACAACACATGGTAAGATACACAGAGCAGAGCACGGTGAGGGCCATGTAGGAAGCAGACACAAATCAAACCCTAGAGTTTTATCCATCTGAAAGAAATAATAATCCTTCAAATTAAAAAATTGGTGCCCAGGATTTACTAAACCCATTTACCCTTGTCATTAAAACATACATGCAAATCCCCAGGACTGCATGGGGTTTGTGTAACCCACTAGTCATCATGTGTTAATGTGTCTTTTAAAAGTTACTATATGTACATTAATCCAACCTACCCAGGGACATCCACTGTACAGATATGTTCTCAGTGATAGTATGATAAACGTTACCAGCTCATTTCGTCTACTGAAGAGGTTTGCAATTTTCTGCCTACTCTTTTCTTAGGATGTGCTAGGAGAGGGAAAAAAAAGGATACTTCACACACACACACACACACACACACACACACACACACACACACACATATATGGTACATATGAAAATGCAAGATCAACGAAATGTTAACAATTGTTAATGTTCAGTAGTCACTATTGTGTTTGTTATATTCTTTCTCTTTTCTTTCTTTTCTTCTCTCTCTCTCTCTCCTTCCTCCCTTCCTCCCTGTCTTCCCTCCCTCCCTTTCTTTTCTTTCCTTTCTTTCTTTCTTTTTTCTCTTCCTCCTTCCTTTCTTCATTCCTTCCTTTATTTACTTTTTTCCCTTCCTTCCTCCCTTCATTCATTCATTCCTTCCTTCCTTCCTTCCTTCCTCCCTGTGGTGCTGGGGATTCAACCTGAGGCCTTATGCATGCTAGGCAAGTGTTCTACTATTGACTCACATTCCTAGCCTCGTACTTAAAATTTTTGACTTTTTCCCCCAAAATAATAATAACTTTAAAAGTGCTACTGAGAACCCAAGGTAAACAAACCTTGAAGCACAAAGCAGTTTCCCTCTGATTTGTCTTCTGTGTCTCCACTTGCCTTGAATCAGCAGCCATGTCAAGAGATGATCAAAGCAGTGATAAATCTTTTCACCTTAAACTTACCTTAGAACTAGTTTGATTATGGCAAGTTTTTATGCTTACTGATTTGCTAACTTACATACAATAAAATTCACCCCTTTTGATGTACAGTTCAATGAGTTTTGCTCAATGTAGCATGTGTAACCCCCACAGCAGTGGAAATACATGAGGGCTCCATCACCTTCTGTGGTCTACGCCATCTCTCACCTCAGCCCCTGTCAATCACCCAGCTATGTCTGCCCTTGTGGTTTGCCTTTCCTAGCACATGTTTAATATACAGTTACTTTTTTTTCTTTTTTTGTGGTACTTCAGGGTTGAATCTTGGGGCCTTGCATGTACTTTGCAAATGCTCTGCCACTGGGCTGCACCCCTAGCCCATTTTATAACTTTTTATCTTGAGACAGGATCTCACTAAATTATGTAGGCTGCCTCTGGCCTCAAACTTGTGGTCTTTCTGCTTCTGCCTCCTCAGTCACTGGAATTACAGATGTGAACCACTGCACCGAACTTACAGTTACTTTCAAAGGCATAATTTTTATTTTCAGATGTCTTCAAATTCTTGGGTTGCAATTACTAGAGCATTTTGTGAACAAAATATATGACTTTTTATTTTCCAAACCTCTGGGAAGTAAACAGTCACAGTAATACAGCTTCTTATCACAGAGCACTTAGATGTTTTTCAGACTGTCAATATCAAATCCAAACTTTCTGAAATTTACTTCTAATTTGCTAATATTTTGTGTAAGTGGATTTCACGTGGCTCACCCAGAGCTAATTGCAGCTCACATTTAGCCATTAGGATCTTACATGCAATTTCTGTCAACGTACTTGGGAAGGGTACAGAGTGAACCAATACCAAATTTATTTCACCCTCAAGGGCTAAACAGCACTTCCTTTCTGGTTTCCATTTTGTGTCAGAGCCCACAGTAAGCTGACTTGACACAAAGGTGACAGTGCTTCTTTTCTTCTTCTGTTCCATTTAATTATTTTTAACACAGGCATAAAGAAGTTTTAAATTTGCTTTCAGCACCTTCTTTTCAAATACTACATTCCAAGTTTAAGCTCAAACTTAGGCGTAATGAGACTGTTATCAACACCTGCCAGAAAAGAGCATAATGAATGAATATACCCAAACACTCTCTTGACAAGACCGCTTATATCTTTCCTTATGAAAGCACAGTGCAGATTATTTCTGTCTACTTTTTATGCATATCATTTTTGTAATCTACCTTGGTGTCTAACTGGGCATTTCTGAGAAAATCAGCTTTAGTCTACAGACACTATGGAGAAAAAATACAAAATGAGAAGTAAAAATAATCACTCCACCTTTGTGCTTCTTTCAGGATGTAAATTTGACTTTTCTACCTAAGCAATTAAAAGAGATATTTCTATTTGGGAAATACATGTGATCTATCAGTGAAGGTCAGGAACTAAGCATGATTATTTTCTTTAGTGATTTTAAGGAGAAAGCAATTTTATACACTACATTAGGAAAAGAAACCAAAACAAAACAAAAACCCCAGACTCAGAGACCTAAGGAGTAGCACATAGATAAAGAGACAGACACATGACTTTGTATGAGGCCTTTATCATTTTAGCAAGTATTATTTTAAAGGGCTTAGTATACATATGAATATGGTAGTCATAATTTACCACAGTTCTTTTATGGTATCAAATGAACAGAAACTACTTACTTTCATAAGGAATAAGTCTGATGCATAGGCATAAAAATTTATTTTACAGAAAAAAATTCCCAAAAGGATAAAGAGCTTTGTGGTCCAACCTCTCCTAATTTAATACTTATAGCTTTACATGATTGTTACTCTTCATAGTGAGAAATGCATTTGTATGTATTCTTTAGATAAAGCAAAGAGCTATTTAATATATTTGAAAAACTAGCAGCCAAAATAATCAGCTTCTAATCTACATTCCCATTATAACTCCTTGGACATTTTAAATTACACATATGGTCTATTTGAATATGCAAGCAAATACACTCCTGCAAAGAAAAGACAAATATTTATGTACAAATAAATAGTGTTTTAGTGGCCAAGCACTCAAATGTGAAGGCTGATGTTTTATGACTTGACTCTTAGCCTCGATAAAACATGCTCACAAGGCAGCATTTTTCTTTGGGGATAAGTCATAACTTTGCCATGGAGGGTTATTAGGGGACCATTTGCTGACATGGGACTGAACCTACAATTCCCACAGAGAAACGTTATTTTAAAAAGAAGGCTGACGTAGGGGATTTTCGGGAAAATCCCCCCAGGGGATCTGAAGTTCTCTTGGTACCAAGCATGTAATAAAGGTTTCCATATGGGAACATAGAATATTATGCTGCAGCAATTGTGGGAGCAATTCCAACATGAGATACAGCATGAGCACCTCATTTCTCTACACAGGATGGCTGCAGATTCACATCTATAGAAAACTAATAACACGAACCCTCAGGCCATTTCACAGCTCTCTTAGCTTGCATGAGAGAATAGTTGTTTATCTATGTGTGGAGAGACATGTCCTTCAGTCAAAGGTCTAATATCTCCCACAGGGAGGACTTGCCCAAAGGTGTAATGGGACTGAGTCCTTGGGGGTACAAAATCAACTTCATCATAAATCCACAACTTCTGTCCTCCAATGTTCCAGAGTGGTTATGAAAAGCAGTCAAGATCCTCTCCGTTGCTGACACTGAAAGCACTACACAGCATAGATCTGTCTGCAGGCATCAGGCAACTTTCTCTCCTATCCTCACCCAAATGTGGAATCAGACCCTGGGGAAGCTGAAATTTAAGCAACTGTTATTTACACATTGCATTTAAAATGGCATAAGGCATGTGAAACCCTTTGTCTAATCCTTCTATGTCACATGATCTCCTGAAATTTCTTTCATGTGCAGTGAAAATAACCAAAGTACAGACTATATGGAGAAAAGAATCAAGGCTGATTTGCCCAAACTTGTACATCCCTTCTGCTCACCAGTGACCAGGTAAGATTGGTGTATGTCAGATCGCTCAGATCAGGCTGAACATCAAACATTCAGTTTTTACTGAAGAGTGAGCAAGGGGAAATGGGCTAATATCACAGTACAAAAGTTTGGATTGCATATAAGACATTAGTGAAGAATATTTTACATTTGTATACAGGACTCAGCTTTTAAAATGGCTTCCAAATTATCTTGTTTTATCCACCTGGCAACTCATGGGAAGAAAGGGGCTTGTTATTACTATTAATCTAAAAGTAAGGGCAACACCAAAGAAATTCTCAACTTCCTTCTCCATTGACAAAGTGCCTCAGAATTCATCTACTCCTACAGCTACAGTAAAAACAGCTGATGCTTTTGAGTGTTTACTATGTACAAGGTATTCTGTTCAGTGTTTTGGAAGCATTTACCTAATATATTCATCCCAACGCTTATGAGCTAAGCATAGGAGAGCACAGAAGTGACAGATGAGGAAAATGATGTACTTCAGTGGTCATACCACTGAGCTCAGGGGCTGGTTGAAAGTGCTGCTCCTCAGGCAGTGCACATACAGGTCACTTGGAGGGAGACTGGAGCCAGCTTGCCTGCCCTGAAGCCCATCGTTACCTGTCAGTTGTCTGGCTTTGGGCAAGTTACTGACTCATTCTTTCCCAACCTTCCATTGAGCTGTGAGTGAGTTAAAGAGTTAATATAAATAACCTGCTTACAGTGGTTATATAATAAGTGTTCCAGTAGGTGTTGAGTGTTAACATTAGTTTTACTTCCTAGCTGAATGTCACCAACCCCCCTCATATGTCTATCAGCTTGTCATGCTATGGGGACTTACGTGTTGCTGTTATGCTAAAAGATATGCCACTGGTATCTCAGATACCAGCAGGGCCACCCATGGTGAACAGGTTTCAACTGAATTTCTAGACTAAAACAGACTAGGGAGAAGGACCTGCCAGCCCACTCCCAAAACAATTGTTGTTGTTGTTGTTGTTAGGTGCCATTGAGTCAAGTCTGACTCATAGCAACCCTCTGTAAAACAGATGAAACACTCCCTGACACTGTGCCATGCCTGGCATTATTGTCAGGGTTTCTCTGCTACTCATAGGGTTTTCAATGGCAGATTCCTTCAGGAGTGGATTGCCAGGTCCTTCCCCCTATCTGGCAGCACCTGATATTCCCAAGTGGTCTCCCGCCCAAGGACTAACCAGGCTGACCCTCCTTAGCTTCTGAGATCAGGCAGGATCAGATGAAGGTGTTTTGGCTGCAGGCCCCAAAACAATTAGCCACTGAAAACCCTATGAATAGCAGGGAAGCATTGTCAAATATAGTCCTAGAAAATGAGACTCTCAGGCTGGAAGCCATTCAAAAGACAGCTGGGAAAGAGTTGCCTCCTCAAAATAGAGTCGACCTTAATGATGGGAATGGAGCAAAACCCCTGGGACTTCCATTGGCTGATGTGGGACAACTCAAAATGAGAAGAAATACAATGGTTGCAAGAGTGGGCTCAAACATAAAAAGATTGTGTGTATGGCACAGTGTTGGGTAGTGTTTCATTATATTGTACATAAGGTTGCTATGAGTCAGACCCAACTCGACAGCACCTAACAACAACAACAACAACAACAAACTGAATGTCATTGGACAAATCCCTTCATCTCTCTGAACCTCAACGTTCTTACCTCTGAAAATCCTTAAGACAATTACTGCCTACTTCACAGGCTCAATACATATAATATACATGGAAATGAAAATTACTTTTGAATTACAGATGTATCTCAATTTACCATGAGATTACATTCCAACAAGCCCATTGCAAATGGAAATAATCCTAAATCAAAAATGCACTCAAAACACCTAATCTACTGAACATCCTAGCTTAGCAGGATAGTACACTATGGAGTGTCAATGTCCTTCTGCAACCACATGCCTGAGTGGGAGCTGTACCTCACTGCCACAGCCCAGCACCAGAAGACAGTATCAGACCACATAGTACCAGCCCATGGAAAGCTCAAAATGGAAAACTCAAAGTAGGGTTCCGACTGAGTGCATATCACTTTTGCACCATCAGCTCTTGTAAAAGACCTCTTAAAGTGTTGAAAAGTAAAGATGTCACATTGAAGAGGAAGGTGTGCCTGACTCACACCATGGTATTTTCAGTTGCTTCATCTGCTTGTGAAAGCTGGATGTTGAATAAGGGAGATAGGAGAAGAATTGATGTTCTTGAATTATGGCGTTGAAAACGAATATTGAATACACTATGGACTACCAAAAGAACCAACAGATCTGTCATAGAAGAAGTGCGACCAGAGTGCTCCTTGGAAGCATGGCTAGATTGTATCTAATGTACTTTGGGCATGTAGTCAGAAGGGATCAATCCCTGGAAAAGGACATCATGTTTGAGAGAGTGGTGGGTCACAGATAAAAAGGAAGACCCTTAACTAGATGGATTGACACAATGACCACAACAATATGCTTAAGCATAAAAAAAGATCATGTGCATGGAACAATATTGTGTAGCATTTCGCTCTGTTGTACATAGGGTCCCAATGATTTGGACTCAATTTGACAGCACCTAACAACAACAACAACAAAGTCATAAAATTTTAAGTCAGGGACCATCCTCATGTGGCTTCAGAGAAATTTGGTATCATTTTTATGACCTCTGATTTTATATCTAACTCTAACCAGTATCCTAAGATATATTCCTGAATGTGTCCATTTTCTCATGGTCCATTAGACCATTCTTTCATGGACTTAAAAGGTATTAATTCCTCAAATCATTCTTTCAATAAATACTAAGTACTTCCTCTGGACCAAAAAAAGGTGGACTGTGGAGCAGAACGTATGGCATGTGCTCTCAAAAGAGCTTATAATCCAGGAGTAGAAACAGAGAAGAAACCAGTGTTAACAACTTGGCATCCAAAGCTCTGACTGATGGGGCTAATGGAGGCAGAGTCCTGGATGCCAGCTCAGTGTGCAGCGGACAGAAGGACCATGAACAGCCTCTATGGGTGGTAACATTTCGACATCTCCATGTTCCAAACAACCTCATGGTCGACGTTGTAGGCATCCTCTCTTTCTGTCTGTCATAAAAGAGCTCAGTTTATATCCACCTCAGATGTCATATGATGGTCTGTTAAACAATAGAGACAGAGATCAAAGACTTTTCAAATAATTTCTTCCTGATATAACTCTATCAGGGTTGGCCCTAAGGGATACCAAGAATTGTAGAGTCTATCATGAAGCTTCAACTACAATTTGTTTGGCAAATAAAAATCTGGATTCTTCAGAACAGACTTCAGGAAATGGAGTTATGACCATTATTTCATTGTTGTTGTTGTTGCTGTTAGGTGCCGTCTACTCGGTATCCAACTCGTAGCAACCCTCATGGGGTTTTCAATGGCTGACTGTTTCAGGATTGCCTTGGGAGTGGATTGCCAGGTCCTTCTCCCATTTTTGCAGTGCTGGGAATTGAACTCAGGACCTCAGAGACTGCAGCGCAGCACTCTACCAACTGAGCTAAATCCCAGCATTATTTCATTAGCTATCTTAATAATAGCATTTGACAACATTAGCTAGAAGGAGTTATGGAATCATATTACTTTTAACACCCATGGTATCTGACTCCACTATTTCAAGACTTACTCCAGGGCTTCTCAAATTCTTTCTCCGAAATGTCCCCGGAAGCAGCTGGGAGAAGCCAGGTATCTATAAAGGGCCTGGGCATGACTTGGGGCCTTCCACAGCACTGTGTGTGTGTGTTTGAGACAGGGTCTCACTGTGTAGTCCAAACTGGCCTTGAACTTGCTATGTAACCCAGGCTGACCTTGAGCTCAGAATCCTCCTGCCTTTGCCTCCAAAGAGCAAGGATTAAAGGGATATGTCACCATGCCCAGCTAGCCCAGTATTTTTTAAACTTTCACATTGTATCCTAAAATTTAATGTGAACTTTGTAATCTAAGCCACAGATAAATATTTTTAATATCAGATTTTTTATATCTTATATAAGATTATTTTCTCTCCATGTTTTATTTCTGATTAGTATTTTCCATTAAAAGAAATGTCATTATAGAAAATTTTAAAACTCATCAAATTGAAAATTAGGCTCTCCTATAATTCCCAAAGCTGGGATTTAGCTCAATTGGTAGAGCTCTGTGCTGCAGTCTCTGAGGTCCTGAGTTCAATTCCCAGCATCACAAAAATGGGAGAAGGACCTGGCAATCCACTCCCAAGGCAATCCTGAAACAGTCAGCAATTGAGAACCCTATGAGAGTTGCTATGAGTCGGATACCAATTCCATGGCACCTAACAACAACATAATTCCCAAACTACTAACCATTGTTCCTATTTTTCCTTTCAATTTTTTTTGTTGTTGATCCTCTCCTAGCACAAAGTTGATTCACCTGGCTTACTCACAAGTGACTCGTGGATCCATTCCTTCCTAGTTTGGGGGTCTTTTGTGATTGGGAAGGAAGGTTCAAATTTTTGAAAGCTGAGATAGGTGATCACATACCAGCAGGCAGAAAGAAGGTACTAGCTCAGTCTCTTTCAAAATCTCTACTAAGGTTTACTATCTGTCAAAAATCCCAGCGTTCACTTGTCACCCCCCAAATTCCAGTTTGGCTTTGAATGTAGCCTCTTTACCTGCCAGTTTAAACACACTTGTCATTCTGCCCTGAAGTGATAGATTGAGTTTGTTGAGAAGGTTGAATACGTCACACAAGTAAGCAAGTTTTGTAACCTGTTCAATGGTGACTGTTTTACTAAAAGACATCTGTATGACAGCTCTGGTCACTCTCTCTGGCCAGTAATCCACCATCAGAAAGCCCTCTCACTTCTGTATATAAAAGAGGACATGTTTGCTCTCTATCCATCTCCTCACAGAGCTGCACAAACAGACGTGAGTCAAGAGCAGGTACTTTAATATGGTTCGTAACTTTAATCACATTCTGCAAAACATTGTTAACTTCAGGTGACATCTTTTGTCTATCCAGCATTTCTCTATAGATGACACAGTGCATAGACTCAGGTTCAGAAGCCACTTCTTTGACCTGAGTTGTGAAATCAGAAAGCCATCCAGTCATGGCAGTTCCTCCATTGGTGTATATACCCACACAGAATAATCAATTCCGTCTTTCTGATGTGTAATCATTCAAAGACTCCAATAATTCTGCATCTGTCGTGTGGGTCAGCAAAAAAAGTGTACCTAATATATCCTCATGCATATCCTCCTAAAAAATATATGACACAAAACCAAGCATTGTTGCCTTCTTGTCAACATCAGTAGACTCGTCAACCTGAACTGCATACCACAGTGACTCATTAATCCTCTCTAACAATTGTGCCTCAGTATCCTCTGTTAGTTCATCAGTTTGTCTGGTCATGGTGCTGGCCAAAATAGGATCACGTGCCACCTTTTGAACTGCAGCCTCTTCTAAAAGTGCATGACAAATGTTCTTAGCAGCAGACAGGATCAACTTTTGACCAATAGTAAAGGCTTCTTAGCTTTAGCAATGAGGTTAGCCACTAAAGATGATGCTCCCAGTGTGGACACATTTGATAAAGTGGTGCTATCAGTCATTGCTTTTGTTCTTCTTGATCACTTTTTAGAAGGACACTACCTTTTAATAAAAGGAACAATCAATCAGGAACCAATAACGCTCCTAAATATTTACGCCCCAAACACTGGGGCACCTAGCTTTATAAGATAAACTTTATGGAATATAAAGAACATTATTGGGCCAGAATCAATAATAATGGGAGACTTCAATACCCCACTTTTTTTGCTTTTAAAAAACTCCAGAGCTTTGTCTTTTAATGTAGGGTGTTTGGTCTCCACGTGGCAAAGCAGTTTTGAAGGCTTCATGGCTACACTGGGTAGCCAGTTGCCACTTATTACACAAAGTGGCCTAGGAGAATGTGAATCACCCATTGCAATGATTCTTGGTATTTTCTTTTAAATGTAGCTTTCTTTTTCTTGCAGTCTTAGAGTCTTTGCTGTGTCATCATTGGATCTTTTCCCCCCTTCTCAAAGAAGCTTTCTAGTGACATTTGTTTTTTACCCTTTTTGGCTAGGGTTAGCTTGTGGGTTTCACCAAATTTGACTGAGACCAGTGCAGTGTGTGAAAGAGGTGCAGACAGAAGTGGTAAATAAAATAATGGGTGGGCCACGTGCAGACTAAAATAAGTGTTGAATTCTGACTTACCATCTGCCACCAGATGCAGCTATACAATTGAAGTACATCAACTCACCTGCCACTATAGAGCCTGATACCAGATACCAATTGTCACTTGCCACTTACTAATAGGGTTTTTGATATGAATCTGCAGTCTGCAAGCAACTGATTTATTATGGTCTCTGTACAGCCAAACCTCACTGCTAATGTTAATCTGTATTTGTAGCCAAACTCCAGCACTAGCAACATCGCGTCAGCTCCACCTCAGATCATCAGGCACTAGATTCTCACAAGGAAGATGCAACCTAGATCCCTTGCCTGCACAGTGCACAGGAGGGTTTGCCTTCCCATGAGAATCTAATGCCACCTCGGATCTGACAGGAGGTGGAGCTCAGGTGATAATGCAAGCAATGGGGAGTGGCTGTAACTACAGAGGATGCTGTGTACCTTGCATCACCCCCTGTTGTGTGGTCCCTTTCCTGTTAGGGTTTCCTGTTGGGTTAAAGCACAAGTTCAATAGCCTGGATTTAGAATCCAATCGCTGCATCAAACTCCTCATCTATAAGTGGAGGTTAATAATATTACTTTTGACAAACAGTGGGTGTGGGTTTGAAATGGTTCAATTACATGAAGGGCTTAGACATGCCCTGGCAGGTAGTGAGCATGGAAATAAAGTTTAAGGTCATTTTTCTCACTAATTTAAGAAGCTACCTTTGGGATATGCTGAATTCCTTTATGTTTTTCAGTCTACTTCTGGGTTTTTTATTTCTTCCATTAAGAGCAATCTGTCTATGTGCCAAAACAATTTTGTTTTACATGTTGTCTCTATACCTAGAAGGCAAACTGGTTAGGTTATTTCCTTTATTACACCTCTGAATTTTTCTGGCCATTATTTCCCCCCATTTTTTCACATGAACTTTAGAATATCACCCTGGCATTTGATTTCATCAGATCTTAGAAGCTAAGCAGGATTGGGCCTGCTTAGTTCTTGGATGGGAGACCACTAGGAATATCAGGTGCTATGGGCTTGGAGAAGGACCCAGCAGCCCACTCCTGAAACAATTATCCATTGAAAATACCGTGAATAGCAGAGAAGCACTGACATGGGCATGGCACAGTGTTGGGTAGTGTTTCATTCTGTTCTAAATAGATTCCCTATGAGTCAGACCTGACTTTATGGCACCTAATAACAATAACAAAACATTTTTAATTTTCATTTAAATTACATTCGCTGAATATCAGAATATATGATACTTTATAACCCTTCTGTAACTTATTGCTCTTCATTTTCATTAAATGCTGCTTTATCTTTATTTTAATCTACCCTCTCACTAAGGCTTTTTTTTGCCACGATCTCTCCCAGATCTGTTACTTAGTTATTTTCAGAGAATTTGCTGTCAAACTTTATATAAACACAGCAAGAAAAAAGGAAATAACATTCTGGCATTTAGAAAGCAGCACTTGGGCCTGGTGCTGTGGTGCATACCTGTAATCTCAGAGACTCAGGAGGCTGAGGCAGGATGATTGCAAGTTTGAGACCAGAGGCAGCCTGCGTAACTTAGTGAGACCCTGAATCAAAATAAAAAGTAAAAAGGGGACTTGGGGTGCAACTCAGTGGTAGAGCACTTGCAAAATATGTGCAAGGCCCTGTGTTTAACCTCTTAGAACAACAACCAAAACAACAACAACAATAACAACAACAAAAATAGCACTATGCAGCTATGCATCCAGCTAGTACTCTGAGTATGTCCTTTGGAACTCTGGGGCTGTAGGATGTCAACAGGTTCTATGACACAGAAAAGAGGGGGCTGTGTGGCTAAATAACTTTCACAAGTTCAGTGATAAACAGAACTGAATACATTTTTATTCTGTAAAAATTCTTAGAAACTTTAATACTGCTGATGTTTTTTCTGAAATTCCACGATGAGATATATATTTGTAGAAGTGTCCAAACTTTGGCTATGTGAACTCTTCTAGAAGGAACATCTCTCAGGAATTAAGCTTCTAGAGGAACGCTGCCGAAAGGGCTTGTTTCCAAGATTTTGGTACCAAGGGAGATTATTTTTTCTTTCTCTTTCACTAAGCACTGTTCAAGGAAGTAGACTATTCATTTTAAAATCGAAAATAATTCATCCTGAATGTAAAGTTAATTCTAAGATTTGGTTTATGAGTTGCCTCAGAGGGCCACTTTTAGGTGATAATGTACATTTTCACCTCTTCCAATATCTTCATGTGTGTTTAGTGAGAAGCTGACTCTCAACTAGCCAAATGCTGCTGAAAACTAGAAGCCTGGTCCAATATTCTTTTGGTTGCACACTAAACTAACTCTGCCCTAAATCTGAAATGTTGACTAACACAGAGCAAACACTTCCTAAAATACATACTGAATTTATTTTTAAAACTTTTTATTTAGAGGAAAATAATTTTTCTCCCTTAGGGAATTTTTATTATATAAACAAAACAACACCCTACACAAGTATTAGGTTATGTACCAAAATAAAGTCTTGGGTTTTTTCTTTCTTTTTTTCCTTGGCAGGCAGGAAATTATTTTCAGGCAGTCATTTGTTGGACCTTGGGGTAAAATTATATTTCATAGTTCCCTTGTTCCCAGACTATGGTAAAGAAAGAGAGAGAGGAGACTGATGTCTGAAATTTCAAGCATATTTGTCTTACAAATTTGTTTGATTCTCTTAGGAATAATTATGTCAAATTATTTGAAAGTTATTAATTCCTTAGGAATGACCTCTCTGTTATAATTAGTAACTTACCTGCCGGTAGAAAAAGTGAAAATTAATGGACTTAGTTTCTGGATTACTATTTTATTAAATTGTTGCTTTTGAAACAAATGGTGGAAGTCACAGAGACTCTGCTCAGTGGAGTCATTGTGTTTTCTTTCATTTTCTCAAAACAGATAACGTACAAATACACAGTAAAACAGCAGGGCATGGTGCCACAGAGGTTGAGGCAGGAGGATCACATGTTCAAGGCCACCCTGGGTGTTTACACAGTGAGTTCCAGGCCAGCCTGGGCTACAGAGCAAGACACTCTGCCAAAAATTCAATAACTAATTAATTAATTATAATAAAAATAAAAGAAATGCATGATAAAACAACAACATTCAGTAAATTAAACCTCATCATACAATACTAAATCTGTACACGTGAAGGAAAAGTGTGCTCAATGGCTGTTTGGGAGGATTTCCAATGATTTCTTCTTTCCCAATTTGCTACCAGTAGTTTAGTGAGAGTCAGACATTAGGTTCAAAACTTCATTGGAGTAAGAAGGAAGGAACACAGAGAGGAAGAGAGAGGGGAAAAAGAAATGAACAATAAACACAAAAATACATCACATAACTGGTGAATCCAGAAAAATCACAATCTTTTTTCATAAGAAACCAAAAAATGTAAAATAAGAAAAAGAAAAATATACATATTTATGCAGGCCACAAAAAATTTGGAATCTTAAAGTTCTATCCTTACAGATCCATGAAAATGGAGAATAGGAATAACCTGGCATTGGAAAATTGAGAGAAGTGGTTCTTTCCCACATCTTAGGTGAAGAATATGGCTTGATGTTACATCTTTGCATATACTATGGTTTCTCCAACGTCACAGGCTCTGTGCTGATGAGTGAGGGGCTCCTGATACTAAGAAGACTTTTTAACATAACCACAGGTAAATGAATTCTTTTGTATGTGTCTTTAGATTCAAATCAAAAGCTCATTTACGGCCAGGGCAGTGGCTCACTCCTGTAATATCAGCGACTCCAGAGGCAGAGGCAGGAGGATCACAGGTTGGACACCAGACACAGCCTGCATAACTTAGAGAAACCCTGTCTGAAGACAAAAAATAAAAAATGGACTGCAGGATACAGCCCAGTGATAGAGCACTTGCAAAGTATGTGCTAGTTTAACCACCAAGTACCTGAATGAATAAATAATAAATAAATAAATAACAAAACAACAAAAATCTCACTCATGGAGTCCATTATTCACTGTTGTTTAATTTATTGGTTTCAGCAATTTAGGTAAAATCCATAAATAATCTTGATCATCAGAGAAAAACATCTAGACATAGTAGGAACATTGGATAGATGTCAGCAACTTTCACCTGCTATTTCCACAAGGGAATGTCCTTCTGTGACAGACAGGTCTTAGTCTATTGTGTGTTAAGCTGACACAATACTTTCTACATTACCAAGACTAAGGTATCTGGCTATGGATCCTAACTGAGTGGTTTTTCTTTGTTGTTGTTGTTGTTGCTGTTGTTGTTGTTATTGTTTTTCAGTTCTTAGAGATTGAACCCAGGGCCTGACAAGCTCTAGGCAAGTGCTTTGCCCTTGACTTGCTCCTCGTTTTTTATTTTTTCTTTTGACACAGGGTCTTGCTATGTTGTGCAGGCTGCCTCTTGCCTCATACTCTCAATCCTCCTGCCCTCCAGTCACCAGAGTCACTGGAATTACAGGCATGTGCCACAGCACTCAGCTCTCACTGCTACAAGAGCTTTTAAAGACATGTATGGGTTTTCATGAGTTAAAGAGCAGTAAATGAGGACTTTTCACAAAGCTGAGACCACTAGAAGAGCTAGCCCTACATATTTTAAAAAACAAAACAAGAAGTCTTTCCATGAGCAAAAAAAATCCATAAGAAAGCTCAAATGTCCCCCTGAAAAAACAGACACTTCAAACCTTGTCACTTGAAAATTTTAAATCTCAATTTATATTACCATATGTTGCTAGAATCTAATCTGAAACGTTAATGTCCAAAACAAACAAACAAACAACTCATCACCACCACCAACAAAAATAGCCTGTGAACTTCTAAGAGTTCCCTGTAGAAGTAAACAGTATGGAAGATAAACCATAATTTAGTATGCACTGGACTCCCTTTTTAAAAAATCTCAACTAATGAGTCCCCCCTGAAAGAATTATAAAGCAGTAAGTAAAAAGCCCTTAATCTGTGAGAGTCAGCAGATGTACCTTGTACAATAAAGCTCAATAACATTCAAAGAACTGAAAAATAAGTATACTTTATGGGTAAAGAAATAAAGGGAGGAATTAAAGTCATAATGAAATATAAGGACCCAAGGAAATTAAGAGATTTTTTAACAAAACTAAATATTTTTATCTTGAAACAGTGTCTTGCTAAGTTATTCAGACTACCTCTGGCCTCAAACCTGCAATCCTCCTGCCTCAGCCTCCTGAGTCACTGGGATTACAGGAATGAGGCATCACCCCTGGCCTTATAGCAGAGAATTTTTTAAATGGAGAATCTGAAAGAGAATTTTAAAAGCATGCAGAATAGGAAGCAAAGATCCAGCATACACACAGCTTCTGGAAATAAAGAATAGAAAGAATGGGGGTATAGGACTAAATTATCATGAGCATTGAAAAATTTTACTGGAACATTTGCTATAATTATAGTTGAGAACTAGAGAAGTGTGTTTAATGAGCAGTTAATGAAGATCATCAGAAGAATAAGACAGCTCTAACAGAGCTTTCAAGAATACAGACCACTGGTTAGCCATTAGTCTTCATTTAGATAAATAAGAAAGGTATAAAGCTGAATTTCCTCAGACTCAATTTACTAAGAGTGGTGAGGAACTTTGCTATAATATTCAGAAGTTTCTTCTAGTATTTCCAAAGACAGTTGGTTTGTAACCTTAACATTATGTTAGGTTTGTGTTAGGGAACTGCCTGTATTAGATTGTTGTAGACAGTTTTAAACTATATACTATGTTATAGGAGGGTGAGACTACAGCTTCACTGGTCTTGATATTCCCCATCCACTTGTTATGTTAGGAAAAGAACTCATTTTTCCAAATAAAATAACCCAGTTATTTGAAAGAATTACTTCAAATTACAAGGATATTGTTTCCTTTTTCCACAGCTGACAGGGTGAAAAGCTGAAGGACTTTCTGAAATTGAGGAAAGATATGACTACTTATGAAAGGAAGAAAATTAGTCCAGTACAATAAGTAAGAATTAATGCATAATTTAGATACCCTATAGGATATGGCAAAACCCCACGATCCAAAGAAAAACCAGATAGAATACTTACCATTAGAGACAAAATTTCCTATTCATGCATTCCTTCTACACATTCCTCAGATATTTCTCAAACTCCTATTTTATGTCAAATCATGTTCTAAGTGTTTAGAGCAAATATATAAGTGGAACACATCTGGAAATAAAGAAAGAGAGAAAGAAAGAAAGAAAGAAAGAAAGAAAGAAAGAAGAAAGAGAAAGAAAGAAAGAAAGAAAGGGCAATGAATGGAGGGAGGGAAAGAAGAATAAAGGAAAAGGAAAAAGAAAAGGTGATAAGGTGATGACATAATGTTAAATTGAAATAATCTTATGACAACTCCCTACTTAGGTCAGTATAGCCTCTGCGATCTCGTCATATAGAACTCAATCTGCCTATTTTAATTTTTACTAAAATACAGTCCTTAGTAATTGTATCAGGTTCCTAGTGCTACTATAACAAATTTCCACAAAATAGTGGTTTAATACAACATAAGCTCTTACCTTAAAGTTCTGGAGGTCAACAGACTAATGCCAGTCTCACCAGGGTAAAGCCAAGGTTTCAGTTCAGCTGCTTCCTGTTAGAGGCTCTAGGGATGTCTATTTCTTTGTCTTTTCCAGCATCTAGAGGCTACCTGCATTCATCAGCCTAAGGCCCCTCCACTCTCTTCAAAGGCAGCCACGTAATCCACACCTTTCTCTTTCTCTCTCTCTCCTTCCCTACTTTCATTCTCTCCCTCCTTTCTCTCCCTCTTCTTTCCTCCCTCTCCATCCCTTCTTTCCTTCTTTTCTCTCACAAATACACCTGTGCTTCCCTCAGCACATCTCTTCCATCTCTGATTCTGACTGTCCTTTCTTCCTTTTATAAGGATACTTGTGATTACAGGATACTTTTCTCATCTCCATATCCTTAACTTAATCATATCTGCAAAGCCCTTTTACCCAGATAAGGTAACATTTACAGGTTGTGAGGATTAGACTATGGACATAGCCATCTTTTGGGGGCTATTTTATCTATCAGAGCAGTTGCACCTTCACTTTTGAGAAATAGTCACCCTAAAACTGTGTCCAAGTAAACTAAATCATTCAAGAGTGAAAGTAAACTATTTCATATAAAGCCTGAGTGTTTGACAATAACTGGGAATTTGAAAGATCCTTGCTAAAAGAACATCCAAAATTTTAAAAATTTCTTCAGGAAGAATAAAATAGAATACAAAAGGAAGAACTAAGAAGGAAGATGCAAAAATAAAATAAAACAAAATATAATGAACATATGCACAAGTATGCATTGACTATGTTAAAAATAATATAAAGTTTAATTCTAAATATTTTAAAACAAAAGAGCAGCTGGGCATGATGACACATGCCTGTAGCCCATGAGGTCAAGACCAGCCTGGGTAATATACCAAGAGTCTGACTAAAAACAAAACAATAAATAACAACAACAACAATAAAGTGGCATAGAATACTGTGAAGCAAGGATATGGAAGATGAAATGGGGCCTGGTAATGATAGGAGTCACATCAACCTAAGGTTCTTGTGAGGTGTGGAGGGAAGGCAGCAATGTTGATTAGCTTCAGAGATCACAGAGCAGCATTTTGAATAACTTCTAAAAGAACAGAAATAAACAGAAATGTGGAGGGGAAAACATCACCCAAAAGGCACAGCAACTGTGAAACTCAAAATACAGCAATATAGTCTCAAAAGTATGTTGTTGTTAGGTGCCCTTGAGTCGAGTCTGACTCATAGCGACCCTATGTACAGCAGATTGAAACACTTGCCGATTCTGTGCCAGGCAAACCATCTTATTTATGTTTAAGCCCATTGTTGCAGACACTGTGTCAATCCATCTGGTGGAGGGTTTTCCTCCTTTGCGTTGACCTGCCACTCTTCCAAACATGATGTCCTTCTCCAGGGATTGTTCTCTC